>VXBA01004404.1:1178268-1208458 GCA_013399895.1 Serilophus lunatus | reverse complement strand
TTTTTTTTTTTTTTTTTTTTTAATTGAGACATCAATTCATGAAAACTTTAAAAAACAGTTGTGTTTGAACTGGAATGGTGAGATGGAGACCTTCAGGCCATGCCCAGAATTGTCTGATTTGAAGGACATGTAGGGAACTAAACTTTGGTGCTCTGCTATGTGATATGATGTCTGGATTGAACATGTGTAGGAAGGAGAAAATGAAGAGTAGTCTAAATATGGTTCTTTGTAATGCAATATAACCCGGGACGTGGTCCTTAGAATCACAGAAAAAAAATGAGATGAAGTAGAGAAAAAACAGCAATACCAGTCAATGTACTTGCCATTATGCCATGGAAATTGCATGCCAGAAGTTGTTGAGTTGTTCTTAGCATCTCCAGCTGACATCTTCTGTAATGAAGACTCTTTCATGGTTTCCCCCAAACAGGGAGTGTTTCATCTGTCCACACAAGCTGCATAGCAAATGGGGGAGTAAAGGAGTTGTCAGTGCTCTGACATTCAACACAAACTTCTTTCAAACAAGCAGATGAAATTCACTGTATCATAGAATGGTTTGAGTTGGAAGGGACTGTAAAGATCATCAAGTTTCAACCCTCTGCCATTGACACGGACACCTTCCACTGTCCCAGGTGCTCAGAGTCCCATCCAACCTGACGTTCCAGGGCTGGGGCAGCCACAGCTTCTCTGGGTAACCTGTGCCAGAGTGTCACCACTCTCACAGTAAAGAATTTTTTCCTAATATCTCATCTAAACCTACCCTTTTCTAGTTTGAAGCCATTCCCCTTTGTCTTGAATCTCCAGGCCATTGTAAAATGTCTCTCTCTTTCTTCTTGTCTCCTTTTAGGTACTGGAAGGCCACAATTAGGTCACTCCAGAGCCTTCTTCAGGCTGATCAAATCTAATTCTCTCAGCCTTTCCTCATAGGAGAGGTGCTTCATCTCTCTGATAATTTTGGTGGCCTCCTGTGGACTTGCTCCAATAGGTTCATGTCCTTCCTGTGCAAGTGACCCCAGAGTTGGATCAAATTGCTAAGTACGTATGACTGACCCTGTGCTTCATTAATGTATGGTTCCATTCTTGATGCCTCTTGCATCTCAGTCTTTTCAAGCTAACCATGCCCTCCACAAAGCTCAATTCTTTTTCTCATAATTATTAAGGCAAAATTGGCTATTAGAAAGATGCTAATTCTGACACAATAACTTGGAAAGTTTGATGCAACAGCAGCATAAAATAGTAATTAGATGAAGAAAAATTAAGTAACTCCTTTTGGGTTAATGGTGATGTGTCTTTTGAGGAAGCAGCTACACATTCTATGACTTTCCCCAGACTCATTAAAGCAACAGCCTTAGCCTTCTTGCCCCTCTCAAAGCCATCAATTCTGTTGGATTACATGCCAAGTTGATTTAAAGTGGTTGCTCAATCAAAAGACAGTGTTGACTATAAATTTCAGTGCTTTGTAATGTTCTGAAGCAAATTTTAATCTGCTTTCATGGACAAAATGAGACTTTCCACCCTTCAATTTGGATTGTCAGGTTTTTATTACTGGTTTTAAGGGATAATCACCCTTTTGTTTGGCGTGTTTACTGGTCTGGTTGAGGTTTTTTTCTGTTATTTTTTATAAGGAATCACTGATTGCTCCAAACAGAAGTCACTCAACGTCCTCTGGAGTTTGTGTCCCACCTGTGCAGCATTAGGCCACCCTGTGTAACTCAGTAATTGGGTTACCCCAGATCTGAACGAGGCACAGAGGGCTGAACCCTTCATTCTTTGGGCACTCAAGTTTCCCACTGAAGCACTGAATATTGGATTCAGTCCTCCACAGCAAACATATGTCAATACACAGATGGTCACACCAGCAACATTTTCCCACAGACATTCACTTGATATTTTTTAAGCAAAAAATATCTTCCATTTGTCCTCAGACCTGTTGTTCACCCAAGCATTCCAGGCAATTTAACCTGCAGGCAGATTTTTTTATTTTCCCTGAGAAAGACACAAGGATACAACAGCAAAAAGACCCCAAAGAAATAAGCTGGGAAGATTAGCGAGCCAGATGGACAGACGGACTGATAGCTTGATATGCAGAAATAGTTTACTTGAAACAAGTTCAGAAGGATTTTCAGAGAACACAGATTATAGCTTGCAAATGGGAAGAGTTCAAAGTGGGAAGCTGGGTTTCCAAGACAGGCTTGTGTAGGCTGGGAAGCAAATGTATGTGTGACACACAGAGATTTATTTCTCAAAAGAAAAATTATTGTTTTCCCCCTGAAAAATAAGGATTTTAGCTGGGAGGGAAATATAGATGAGATTGAGACACAATGAATAACAGGAACATCAATAAGAGGATGAAGCACTCTCTGGAGACATCTTCCTCCATAGACCATGGTAGAAACTCCAGACGAGTAACTGGGATGAAGGATTATCGTTTATTAGATCTCAGTAAGATACTACCAAATCAACTGGTCTAGGATGGCTTTAGCAATCCTGGGATGCTGCAATTCACTGCAGGCTGTAGAACCCATTTTGAAAAGAAAAACATTTGTGCTGCTGAAGTCTCATGGCTTTGTGAAGGAAAGCACAGGGACAGAGATGAGAGACAATTTAAATTAAGCAAAGTCTCCTGGGGATGGTACCAAGTGGGTCATGTGCCCCGAAGAAACAAAAGTAAACAGTGATGGTTCAGTTGTACAGAAACTAGAGCACTTAACACCTGGCTGTGGATGAGCCTTTGTCACAATAAAGATGCTGAGAAAATATGCAAAAACCTTAAACCCAGGACATGGTTCACTCATTCAACTTTCATTGAGTTCTAGTGCATGGGCTGGACCACTGGTCTTGCTTCACATTCTGTTCTGTGAATATAGCTCTATATAAAGAGATATATGTAGATATGAGACATTCTTCAGTAACACTGTAGACAAAGACCATCCATTCCCCAAAGATTTTAACGTCTAAATAGTTGCATTTCTTCTCTGTCACACTTAGGAGGTTCAGAAGAACTGTTGGACCTCTTTGTCTGACTCAGTTTTATGGCTATCAATCAGAACTGCCTGAAGATACTATTCTTGTTCAATAAATATGAGAGGTTTTTTAGCCAAATCTTTTGGTAGCTTAATAAATTGGCTGATCTATTTGGTAATTGATTATAACCTGTCAAAATTGAAAGGCTTAAAGTAATTTTTCTCTCCCTATTAGTCTTTCAAACACCCGTTATTAAATTCTGAGCAGTTTGAAAAATGGGAACTCCCTTTTCAATCCCCTCCTGGCTCTCTTGCCCCTTCATTTAGATTTCTGCCAGGCTTCTGTGACCGTTTTTTCCTGCCTTTCCACAGGCCTGATTTCTCCAGGACCCGACAAGCTTGCACCCTGTTTCTCTCTCCCTTTTGCATCAATTATTTTATTTCTATCTTCTCCCCAAACACGCTCATTTTGTATCTAATATAGGCTCATCATGCTTTGCTGTTGCTTCCGACTTGGCACCTGTGGGCAGCAGAAATGATACCCATAGTGTCAACGAACATCTCCCAGTTGTCTTCAGTACAGCCACCTCCAGTTTACACCAGCTGAGGATCCAGCCTTCTGCTGCCAAAAGTATTAATGATTTTGCAGAAATATGGGTCTCTTTCTCCCTCTCTTTCTCTTTTTTCTCTCAGCACGAAAGATCTAATTACAAATTGCTGAAGGCTTGCTACAAATAAAGTAAAAAAAAAAAAAAAAGGCGGGGGGAGGGCAGGAAAGATACCCTTTTGACTGTTTTGTCTGTTACTAATTTACTGAAAGGAATTGGATCTATGTCTTCATCCAAATATATGTTTCTTCTCATAAACACTGAGAATAACTTACTCAATGAAATATCTCCATGGAGAGGTTTTAAACTTATTTTCACAGCTGTGAGTTTGTTCAGGCTGATGTTACTGGATATCAGTACTCTGAATGATAGCAGCGTAACCATGGTATAATGGGAACAGAACCATCCAGCCTGGCTTTCTGCTCTCTGAAAATACCAATTATCTCACCTCCCAATAGCTTCAATCCAGTGGGTGGGATGTTTGCCATATTTTTGTTTGCAATGATTATATTAAGGATGACAACACAGTAGAGGCTAAAGGCGACGTTCCTACTGGTAGACTGAAGAGTGTGAGGGCCTTTTCTCTGCCTCTGGGGCCAGCTATGACAGGGACTATTCAGAGTTTTCCCTGGATCCCTATCAGGATGCGCCCTGAAAAAGCCATCTGGGTCATGAGAGAGGGTTCTCTGTTTTGTGATGCTTGACAGTCCCAAAACATCTTGCAAAGAACTAAGACAGTGAGACTATTGACGCAGAGAGTGTTCAGAAAGATTGAGACCCTTACGGGACTCAGGTTGTGAAGAAGGTACAAGAGCCCTAAAACTGAACTTTTGCCAAAGGGCACCAAAACAGCTGTTGCTCCATCACAGAATGCTTGAGATTCAAAGGAATTATCCTCTGGAAGTCATCTGGTCCATCACCCTGCTCAAGCACGGCCACCCAGGGCATGTCACCCAGGACCTTTTCCAGATGGATTCTGAGTATCTCCAGGGATTGAGTCTCCACAGCTTCTCTAGATAACCTCTGCCAAAGATTGACTGCCCTTATAGAATAAAAAGTGTTTACATGTGCTTTAGTTTGTGTCTATTGCCTCTTCTCACAGGGTACTAAGAGTCTGTCTCTCTTGTCATCAGCTCTGGAGCTGGAAGCAATGCAGATATTCCACAGGGAATGATGGTGATGAGTGTTACTGAAATGCAGTGTGAATGACTTAGAACTTGTGTTGTGCTAATGTGGAGAGGAACAAGAAAGAAATCCTGTTCCTTTTACCTGAAAATAGTACTCATTTCATAGTAACTTCTTTCTATAGCTGTACTTAAATGGATGCTTTGATGGTTACAGAATCATCAACTTTCACTGGAAAATCTTTGTCCCTTAGTTAACATCCTCCATTACTTGCAGTGAACTTTCTGTAACTGGTTGGTACAGGAGCAAGAATAAAAATCCTTCTCACATCACTAGAAATACTTCCGTCCTGTTCCTGTAGGCACGGAATGACCATTTTCTGTCTTTTGAAAGGACTATTTCCCCTTAATTTGTAAAGTCACTTACCCGAACATAACAAGGGTGTGCAATTGCACATATACTTGGCATAATTGCAAATGACAAAATACAGTAAAATTGATGACAAATTGGACTTAGAGAAGAAGATGGGGAAGCAGAATGTGTCTCATCTGCCTAAGGGTATGGACCATGAGACACAGGATACCTGAATCCTTCCAGAGATGCGATTCAAGGCAAGGAGAGATCATTGAATCATAAAATGGTGTGTGCTGGAAGAGACCTTAAAGATCATCCTACCATAGGCAGGGATACCTTCCATTAAACCAGATTGCTCAAATGCCCTTCCAACCTGGTCTTGAACACTTCAGTTGGGGCTGCCACAACTTCTCCAGTCAAATGTTCTAATAGATGGATTTCTGATAGATGTAGTTATTCTTGACTGGACAGTTGTGTTGCACACTGAGTGTCTCACTCTTAAACTGAATCCTCCCCAAATGTCCCAGTAACCAATATCAGAAACCAAAATTATGAAGAAAAAAAATTATGTCTTTGGAAAAGAACACTTTTAAGATTTACACCTCCTTCAGCACCACTCCGGACACCACCAGCATAGTGCTCCTAAACTGGAGTGAAATACTACCAGTCACAAACGTTAACAAATCTGTTTATACATTTGGGTTTTTTGATAGGTTTCATTTGGCTGAATGTGGTCACCTAGTAACAGCTGAAGTATTCTGAGGTATATGCACAGTGTGGGCTGGCCTGGCACAGAGTTTACAAGAGGTCTTTGTACTTATCGAGCTGCAGAGCCCTCTCAAATGACATTAAAGTAAGGAAATTGTCTCTAGTGCTCCTAAAAAGTGCAGGGACACAGACAATCAAGTCGTTGCATTTGTCTTAGAAAACTCTCTGATCTCTGTAGAACAACATCTGGAGACTGTTCACCTCCTGCTATGAAGAGTTTGTCTATGGTTAATCAAAAAACTCAGATCGTGTATAGAGAAGCCAACAGATTTCCTTAATCCTTAGCAGCGAGTCTGCTCTTTCCAGCCCCTGAATATGTTTTAGTTCAGCTGATCATTGCTCATCCTCTTATGGTTTACAATGCAGGTCATGAACTTGGAGTATAATATCGCTGCACTTACGTTTTTAAAGTGCGACCCATACAGCATTTTAGGCAGAGGAAATACTCAATTAAAAGGCAGCATGATACTCCCAGTACGATGCTATGTGACAGGGCAAGCAGGAGAAGTAATTACAGTTGTTTAATTTAAGAAATCGAGTGGACAAGGGTATCCAGACCTTTCTCTTACCCTTATTACTTGTTTCAATTTTGTTGCTGGTATTTTTCCTCCTGTTTAATAGGCAAGGCAGCTGACAACTGAATTAGTACTCTTCCCTTAGTGTGCCACTGACTCATGACAATAGCCTTAGGGGTAAGATATAGATAACTGAGAAGTTTTCTCACTGTTGTGATATATTTTTTCATATGGTTAATAAGGCAATTGAAATGACATCCTGTCACAGTGGTAGAATCTCGTGAATTTGTGATGTCCCTTGCGTTGCCACTAGGAGGAGATGCACTGTATTAATATCCCCCTCGCTTTCTCTTGGAGAACATGTTGAAGGAATATGACAGTCTGCAAACGAAAGCGTCCTTTAGTGTTGCTAAGGATTAGCTACTGTTTATTATCACTAATGGGAAAAGGCTTAGGGCTGAATCGTTGCTGCTCCGCTGTGGATTTTGTTTCAAAAGCCTCACAAGAGTGCCCTTATATTCCAATCAGGGAGTTCAGCTAAAGAAACACAAATAAAAGAATCATCAGCAATTAAAAAAAATAAAGGCTAAATCTGCATAAAAGGATACTTAGTAAATTGCTTATGAGCAATTACACAGTTTTCCTCACAATAAAGACTATCAAAGCATATTAGGCTCAACTCATTTCCAAAATAACCATGTTAAGATACTGATGCCAAGTCCTGCTATTGTTGCTGTAAATCAAGGTATTTGCTCTGAGGGCCAGATCAGCTGCAGCCTCTGCTGGGTCTATTTGCATCAGGATGCTCTGTCCTGAAAGGTGTGAAAGGCTGCGTGAGGAGCCAGCACTGAGCACCTTGTGAGAGCAGGGCTTTTGTCAGCAAAGATCTCCATCAGCACCACACACTATTCTAACATGGTAATTGATTATTTCCCAAAGGTCTCTGCACCATCAGCTCCGATTCTTACAAAGTCAGTGCCTTAGTTCAAGCATCTATCGGATCTACAGGGGCTGCAGGGAAAGAGATAATTGGAGTGGCAGGACTTGCCCTGTTCTCAGTGGATGGGCAATTGCCCCATGGCCAGACAGAAGTGGATGTTGGATTTATGCACAGGCACATATTGTTCAAGTGGCCCATGTATCTGCACATGCTGTCTGCAGTCGAAGGGCTCCAGCTTTTGTGCTATAGGTTACTAATCTGATCAGTGTCTAAGCACAGGGCTTTCAGCTGGAACTTTGCTTACAGCACACAGGCCATTGGAAAGGATGTTTAGCTCATGAACTGGTTATTGGAAATCTCCAAGGATATAAACACCAAAGTAGAATTTTCTCTTTATCATCAACATTGAGGCACAGTATTTGTATGTGTGTGTGTTAGTGTAGTTGAAATATATGAGATCTGGAGTTTCAACATTTCTGCCCAGCTTTGAAGATCATCATGTGCTCATATCTGTCACATCCCATGCTTTAGGAATATTCTGTATTTTTTGAGTTCTATATCATTACACCTCCGTTTTCAACCACTTCTTCCACTGTGTGACCCCCCTGTCTTGTTCCAGGCAGTTGGCACTGCTTTTTTAGACAACAACCAGTAGAATCTGGAGTATGAGTTGCAGACAATGGTATCAAGCAACCAGAGAGTACAACTTAGTGGAAACCTTCACCTTTTCCAGATGTCATACTATGGTCCCTTCCAAGAAGGTAACCCAATGTCCCCATCTACCAGGACTCAATGATCTTAATGGCTTTTTCCAGCATAAATGCTTCTATTCTATGATCTCGTAGCTCTGCAAGCTGAGGGTTGTGAGCTGGTTAATTAACAGAGTGATGGTGATGTAGAGATGCTGGACAACTCACAGGTGTTTAATGGCACTTGAAGTGTCAACTGCTGACTTGCTACTCCAGAAGGAGATGGAGTAACCCTGTCTCACACCTGGGCAGCCTCCTAGATGACCTGCATGTCCTAGTGAATCTCAAGTAACACTGTATTAAGCTGGGCCCTCTTAGTCTATTTTTGTCCTTTATTTATTGCCATTATTTTTGTATTGTAAACCTTTGGACTTCATGCAAGCTTGTAGATGAGCTGATTAATGCTGCATTTTCCTGGAAGGAACAAAACTACACACAATTTCAACTACATTTTTTTAACAGTTTCATTGAAATAGAGCATTAGAAAAGAGGAAACATTAAATGGCTTGGCACAGGCTTTTCTTTTTCAAGTGAAATGTCTGAGCTCCCTTTTTCAAAGGGATGTTTTATTTTAAAATCAATTTACATTTTGAAAGGGAATAATAAAGAGGCAATAAATTAGCCCAAAATACTTTGCTATTTCAGTTTTTACTGACAGGAGACATGATCTTACAAGAAGGAATACACAATTCAAGACCAAGGGTTCTCTTCACCTTTTTCCCAATGCTCAGGTGCTAAGGATAACACATGTACATTTTTTTGCAGGATAGAGGCCCAGCTGAGTTGTATCTGATATTCTGCATTTGCAAGCAATGAGTATTTAAATAATACATCTGAATAGGCCGGAAGATTTGATGACATGTAGGAAACATGACAGGAGTGATGCAGAGTACTATAGAGCAAATAGTAAATTACTAGTAACTTAAAGGATATTTAGAGTTAAATAATGACATATCAGGGTCCAGGTGTTGATCTGCAGTTTTTGCTCTTTAAGCAGAACCAAATTCTACGAGGCTACATGGAGGGGATTTCAAAAAGCTAATGCTTTGTTCATACAACTAATGCTGTGAACATCAGCATCAGAGACCAGTAAGGAAGTATGTTTGTCATAAAAAAGTTCCTCTGAAGCTGGAATTTGTTGTCTGCTGTGAAAAAAACCCCACTTGTACCGAGATTTCCACTTCCATATTTTAAGTGAAGAAATTGCTTCTAATATCCAATCTAAACCCCCTTTAGTGCAACTTGAGGCTGTTTCCTCTTGTTCTTATCCCTTGTTGTCTGGGAGAAGATAATCAATCCCCACATGGCTAGACTCTCCTGTCAGGGAGTTGCAGAGAGCAGTCAGGTCCCCCCCGAGCCTCCTTTTCTCCAGGATGAGTACCCCCAGCTTCCTCTGCTGTCCCTTATCAGACTTGTGCTCCAGACCCTTCCACAGCTCTGTCGTCCTTCTTTGGACTCACTCCAGCACCTCAAATTCTTTCTTGTATTCAGTGGCCTAAAACTGATGCTAGGATTTGAGGTGTGACCTCACCAGCGCCCAGTAGAGTGGGACAGTCACTGCCCTGACCCTGCTGGCCACACTACTGCTGATACAAGCCAGGTGCCATTGGCATTCTTTACCACCTGGGCACACTCGGGCTCATGTTCAGCCACTGTTGACCAGCGTTCCCAGGTTCTTTTCCACCAGGAAACTTTCCATCTGCTCTGCCCCCAGCCTGGAACACTGCTGGGTTGTGACCCAAGTGCAGAACGTGGAACTTTTCCTTACTGAACCTCCTAAAATTTATAGTTGATAAATTGAAGCCACGGACAACACTGATTTTCTGTAACTGTTTGGAAAACTGTACTCCCCAGGTTCCTATAGCATTTGGTACTGCTGTTACCCGAAGCTAACACTACAAGAGGATTACAGTTCAAGTAGGATTTACATTTCTGTGAGCACTATTTAACCTGATTGGGTGTCCAGTCTGCACGGGCTGCAGCAAGAGCTCATTTTCTGAGTTTGCAGACACTGACTTGTTACACATTACACAATGCTTTCTTTTTTTTCCACATCATGATTTCAATGGAACAGCTCACACCAAAAAAAAAATAAACAACAACAAAAAAACCAAACCAGAGGAAAGCAATACTGAATAAGAGCAAATAGATCAGACCTGAACCCTTTGAAGGTTTCTAGAGCTTGTTGTATTGACAGTTTCTTTCCTGAATTTGCTTTGGTTTTGTTCCTGGTGAGTATCTGACTGCTGTTTTAGAAACTACTAGCATATTCTACAGAGCACTAAATTTTACAGTACCCCTAACCCTACAGTAAGCTTAATACCTTTTATCTTGAATACTTGAATACATGTGGTGCATGTACCTTTATTTATAATGCATTGTATAGCCTGTGATGCTCACTACTGCTGTATTTTTACCATTAGCACTCCAGGAAATGAAAGCACTGTAGCTCACATTAGGACAGGGGCAATTCAAGGCACTCTTATTTGGTAGGGCAGCTTTCATATAAATTGAAGCTTGAAGTGGTCTACAGGATTAGAATGGATAAACAGTTATTACACCAAAATACTGGAACCCTCATATTTGGAAATACAGGACCATAAATGGTCATAATTTTGCTTTCCAATTCATTTTCGAGATGCAGAGTGGAGTGGAGGTGGAAGGACATGAAGAACCAGCAACTAACGACTAAGAGACCCTCTGCTACCTGATGGTATTGAAAAAGGAGAGAAAATATAGAAAAGAGTAGAAAAAGCAAAACCTGGAAAAAAGAAAGGCTTAAAAGGTGAACAACATAAAAAAAATCACAGCATCCAATTTAGGAACATGGCTGTTGCTTAATGTAGTTTTTGTATCACTTTCTGAAGTCACCTAGTTCTTCCTTTGAGTTCAAGTGGAGGTTGGAGTTCCTGCTGTAGGTAAAAGGGTGGAAGCAGCTCCATCCTCTACTGTGACACCTATGGTATATCATCCAAGGCTGTTTGCCATATATCTGCATCTGAGCATATGGAACGGGCTGGAGTAGAATTAATTTTCTTCATAATGCCTGGTATGGGACTGTGTTTGGGATTTGTGATGAAAACAGTGCTGATAACATAAGGAGCAGAGTTACATAGAATCAAGGTCTTTCTGCTCCTCACTCCACCCTACCAGCAGGTGGATTGAGGTGCACAAGGGGTTGGGATGGGACACAACTGGGACAGCTGAGAACAATTGACCAAAGGAATACTCCCGATCAGATGGAGTCATGGTTGGCAATAAGAGCTGCTGGGAGGAACAAGGAAGGGATGTTCAGTGTTACAGTGTTTCTCTTCTCAAGTAGGCATTACATGTGATGGAGTCTTGCTTCCCTGTATGTGGCTGAACCCTTGCCTGCCCATGGGAAGCGGGGAATGAATTCCTTTGTTTACTTTGCTTTTTCTTTATCTATAAAACTGTATATATTTCATCCAGCAAGTTTCCTCATTTTTATTTGTCTGATCCTCTCCTCCATCAAACCAGGGAGAAGTGAGTGAACAGCTCCGTGGGCTTAGCTTCTTACTTAAGTTAAACCATCACAGATGGTAAAATCTTGGATTACCCAGGTAGGCAGTGCAATGGAATGCAACCAGAGATTTCCATTTGAGGCTGAATACTCTGCATCTGACCTAACCCGCGTGAGGATTTGTACCTGCACAGAGCTAAGACAACTTGTATCATCTGAGGGAAGGTCCTAGATCTAGTGTACTACCGCTTTTTTTTTTTTTTATTATTTCATTTACTTTTTTGTTGGAACCTGCACCTTTGGGAGGAGTAGTTTTTGTTATCTACAAAACAGATTACAAGGAATACAGAGGTCCTGATCCCGCTGACAAAGCGCGTGCTGCTGATCAATGACAAAGTTGTATTGACTGAAGTACCATCAAGCCCAAAAGATGAAAGCAAACCCAGAATGTAGTGATCTTTTTTTTGTGTTTACAGGCAATGAACTATGCTACAATAGAAAAATGGGGTTGATTCTGCTTTCCCTTCTCAATGTGTAAATGAGGAGTAATCCCACTGAGTTCAGTGGAGCTCATGTGAGTAAGTGGAAAATCAGATTCGTGAGCATTATCGAACCCAACTCTACATCTTGTAGGAGGCTGCATTTCTACTTCTTTCTCACAGGAGCTCTTTGTTTGTATTTTCCCCCTCCGTGTCTCTCTTTATTTTCTTTTCTTTTGAAGTCTTAAATCCTAGAGGTGACCAATCTTTCATCCATAATCTGCAGCATTCAAATTAAAGGGAATGGTCTATAGATTCTGGGATTTTCTGCACACTATGGCTAAACCCTAGTGGAGTCCCTTATGAGCTAAGAAATCCAAGAGAAGAGTGTGAAGTTAAATTGATCTAATCAATGTGCCACATGCAATCATGTTGTGTTCATTACTAGTCAACAAGCAAGTTAAAGCCCTAGATATATTTCTCCTTGTAAGTAAACTGTCATTTCATCAAGTGATGGGTTAGCCAAACATATTCAGCAATCTCAGTAATTCCTGTTCTTATTGATCATCATATAGCTTTGAAATTTCCTAGATTCCATAAATTTTTCTGAAAACTGAATACTTCTAAAATCCTTTTTGTGTTATATTAGGGGTAAGTATCATTTTTCATAGCAAACTCGTCTATTGCTTTAAAGAAAATAGATAGTCTGTACATAAGTGCATTTTCCTGCAGTAACATGAAACAAAAAGGTTAAGCTCCTACTGACAGGAAAGATGTATTTGCAAGTGATTAGTTATATTTCTACCATAGCACTTGTCTGTGTTCTTCTTTTGATGTTTAAACAAAGCTCTTGAACACACTGGGTTGTAGTGTCTGATGTTGATTTATAGGTAGGAGAGAATTCCAAACACTGAACTAGTAGGCAGGCATTAATAAAAAGGAGAGATTTTCTTCCTGCTGGTTAATATGTGACTAAGCTCTCCTGTTTTAGGCCTCAATCTGTCAAGAACAGGTGTATAATAGGGGAGTCCTTGAGGCGCAAAGACTGCAGCTATACACAAAGGGTTTTGTTCAGCTGCACTCAGGACAAATGTTGAAACACCAATTTACAAAATTGTTTTGACACAGAATTATTTTATGGCTATTATGACACAGACATAAAATTATTTAGGTTATCCAGGCCCAAGAGGATTGGTAGGAACTCCAGATGGACCTGACTAAACGTAGGTAATTGGGCAACACAATGGCAGATGAAATTCAACACAGACAAGCGGAAGACAAAATGTGTTGGGAGAAGAGTTTAAGTGCTAAAAATCCCATAGACTTCAGGGAGGTCAGATTCTTCAAGAGCTGATAGGAACCAAACAAATTTTACCCTCTCAGTCAAAATATCTTGCTCAGTGTACACGGCAAATACATAGAGAATAGGGATCAAAATGAATCTTTCCTTTATATCCCATTTCCAGTTGAAAAAAAACTCTTACATTTCAGAAGAAGGCAAATCATCAACATCCAAGTTCTTCCCTCAGAGAAAATTCTCTCACAACAAATATCAGGCTAAAGTTCAGAAACATGAAATGGGATTGCAAACATTGCCTAAATATAGAAGTGTGTGCTTCCTGAGCATGCTAACGAGGACATATCACCATTGATTCCTTCCAGGTACTTGAAATGTGGATTCCTCCTCCTGCTGCTGCAGATACAAGACGAATAATTATTCCAGCAGATGAATCAAAGCATGTAGCTAAACAGAAGTTGAATTACACTTAATAAAAGTCCAAAAGCCAACTGCAACTGTACCGATCAGGTGCCACTAAGCCACATCCTGTCTATGTTAGGAAATTCCATATTATTTTAAAGTTGCATTTGTGTAAACTTCAGCTTCCAAATATTGGATCTTCTTATGCCCTTGTTAGCAGGGATGACAAGCTCCCTGCTATCAAACATTTCTAAGTACCTTATGCAGCGATCAACTCACCTCTCCACTTTCCCTTTGATAATCTAAGTTGAGCTCCTTAAGCCTGATATTGCAGCTTGTTTTCCAACCCTTGGATCAGTTTTGTGGCATTCCTTTGAACTCTGCACAACATATCCCTATCCTCCTGAAAATTAGCTAAGCACTTTATGGTCACAACATTCCACTGTCCAGCTTCAAATTGCCTGACCCCTTTTTAGAGATGTAAAATTGTATCAGGTCTGTTTGTGGCATTTCCACTGAGTATTTATTTATGTGATCTAATAATGCAAAATATTTGCATGTCCATGAGATACTTAAAAGAACATTTAAAACTTAGTTTACTCTGGCTTTTAAAGGTCAGACTCATTGATCTCAGAGGTCTTTTCCAACCTAAATTATTTTGTGATTCTGTGATACTTCTAGGGCATGCAACTTCTCTCTAAAGGACAACAACATCTTAGGAGAGCAAAGTCTTGTCTGGTGGATTTTGCTCATTAATAAAACTCCAAAACCATCTTGAGTGATATTAGTGTGATTAGATTTCATTCTATGAAACATATGAGATGTGCAGTGGAAATTCTTACTTTCTAATGCCCTCACTCCTGCAGGATTCCAATGCCTTACAGTGCAGCCCAGAAAAGGCATTTATTAACTTTACTATCCACTGGACCTGATTCGTTAAATTTTTTAGGTAAGAGCTGTTACAACCTCCATTTGTTTAGAATATCAAAACATCGTGTTCTTAAGCCCATTGTGACTGCATTTACATAGAACCCTTAAGATTGTAAAAAGTGTTTTTCTAAACCTTATTGCTGCCTTTTAAACAACCCCTCCCCCAGTGACTCAGCAGTACGTGGGACAAAACAGAGCATGTCACCAGGAGTCTGGAAACGGCAAAGCAAATGTTTTATCACCTTTCTGCTGCAAAACTCTCCCAGTGTCACAGGCCTCTCTGCAAGTATCCATCCAGATAGCAGATTTCCTGGATGTTCGAAGCCTGGCTTCTCTCTTCATATGCAAAATTGTGGAGTTTGCTGAAATCTTGAGTCTTCTGCAACTTTATTGCTCAGCATACATATATATATGTATGTGAGTGTTTATTTTTTTAACTTTTATTTCTTGGGATTTTTTCTGTATATACACCATCAGGCTTGTGATACTGATCTTGAGCTAGAGCATCATCTAGAACTGAAAAAATATAATGCTATTAATTTCAGTTTTGTGAAGGAAGGTTAAGTAAGATGAGGATCTGTAGGTTTATTTTTATTTTCTTTAGTTGTGTAAGATTTCATTACTGATGTCAGGGTAACTAAGACCAGTGAGTCTGTAGGTTGCATGTTTTGTGATCTCTACAGCTGACAGTAACCATCCATTTCACTTATAAAATGGAGTGTTGAGTTCCTTTCTCAGAAAATGCTTCAATTATATTAAAAAAGCCCAGGAAACATTAGCTTCAGTTCATTTTTTATGCTTGTTTGTTCCATTAGTGAAGGGGAACAATTAGATGAATTGTGAAGGGCTGATTGGGATTTTACCTGAACAAATGTGTATCAGGAGTTGCTCCAGTGATGTCAGCAGAGTTAAAAAAGCATCCAAACAATGAACAAATCAAATGAAATTACTGCAAATGCAGAAACTGAAATGAGAGTCAGTGTCGTCTTTGTTAGAGTGTAAAATCTCTTCTTTTCAGCCTGAATTTTACTTTTGCAAATCATTTGATAGCAAAACATAATTGTTGGAGCCTCATCAAGAACATGTTTGTACTGACAACAGATTGGAACAGAGTATTACACTGCCATACTCTCACTTATTCTGATATGAAACAGAAAGGAGACACGTATCAAAACCATAAACACAGATCTAAGAGTATTTAATGTGTTTTTGCCCTGGCTTAAAATTCCCCTAAATTCTATGTTGAGGTAGTATAGTATCTTTCCCCACATTTTTCTGTATGTTTCCCAAATAATTCCACAGGGAATAACACAGAAAAAAGAATAGCTCAAAGATCACATGTAAAATAAAAAATAAGGAGAAAAAGAATGCCAAGTTTAATTGGAAAGGATTTAGCTCACCTGATCCTGCAGGTTTCAAGATATCCTTGTGCAGAATCTTGGGCATTATATGAACTCATGACTATATGAGGTTTGGGACACATTAAACTCCGCAGTATTTTCTCTGCTATTGAATTGTTTGAATTAAATAAATAAAACCAACCAAACTAAGGAATTCTTAAAGGAATTTGTGAACTTAATGTGTAGGGAATAAAAATATTGTCCACCTCATTATGTGACTGACACCGAGTCCTAAAGTTAAAGTTGCTGAGGGTTTCTCACTATATCCAAAGGGCCTTAAGGCTGACCCAATGAACAAAGTGATCCCTGCAATTTGCAGTGACTGCTGAGAAATTCAGGAGTAGAATGAGTTGACATTGTCACTCCTGCTTCTACAACACAAGCACAAACACAGACTGAGTGGAGAATGGGTTGAGAACAGCCCTGAGGAGAAGACTTGGAGATCCTGGTGGCTGAAAAGTTGGATGTGTGCCATCAGTGTGCACTGGCAGGACGGTCAGTCCAGAGGAGATCACAAAGTTGCTTTGAGAGTCAGAGCCCCTCTGCTTGGAGACAGGCTGAGGGAGCTGGAGGGGCTTAGCCTGGAGAAGAGAAGGCTACAGGGAGACCCTATAGCAGCCTTTCAGCAACAGTAGTCCCTAAAGGGTCCCTACAAGAAAGATGGGGAGAGACTTCTGACAATATCGTGTAGAATGAGGGATAATAGCTTTAAACTGAAAAATGGTCAATTTAGATTCAATATTAGGAAGAAATTCTTTCCAGTGAGACTGGTGAGGCCCTGGCAGAGGATTCCCAGAGAAGCTGCAGATTTCCCATCCCTGGAAGTAGTCAAGGCCAGGTTGGACAGGATTTGGAGCAACCTGGGATAGTGCAATATAGCAGGGGGTTGGAATGAGATAATCTTTGAGGTTCCTTCCAACCCCAGACATTCCATGATTCTATGAACTTCAATGAAAAATAACATTTGTGAGCTACAATCAGGACCTTCAACTGGAATAAAAATTTCTGGAAAAATTAAGGGTGATAAAAAGAAATTAGAAGTCATCAGAATCTGGGCCAGGCTGACAAAAAAATTAGGTGAATTTTTGAAGTATCTTTCAGTACTAAAAATTTTTAAATTGTAAATGAAATTGTAGAATTGATTTTAACAGTAACATGATTATTTCCCCATTTTTAGATACAATTGCCAGAAAACTCAACATACAAAACACACAGCTGAATGCAGTCCTCGAGGTTCCTATAGTTTGTGACTGCAATCCTTCCTCGCTGTTATTAAAGTAGATGGGAAGGGGAGTTGGGACTTCTGAAAAAGAGAGAAGAAATAGAACTGTGCTGGGAAAAAAATAATAATAATAAGAAATCAGGATGCCTTACTGAACAGCTAGAGTTGTTTTATGTGGAGTTTTCCCCTCCAGCAACCAAATGGAACCCAAACAAGTCTATTTCTCTGAAAACTTGTTCCACCCACCATTCCCCAACTAAAATATATTGTAATAATATCATAAAACAGCCGAGGATGAAGAGTTTATTCTGATGGACTGCTCAACATCCTCAAAAGGCGGAAATTAATATACCTGGGAATCTCACAGTTGAAGCATTTTAATGCAAACTCGTGGTTTGCAGGGAATTGAAATACTTCACTTAAATAATTTATATATGTATCTGTGTGTATAAAAAAAATGGAAAGATGAAATTTCATAATAGCAATAAATCTGAAGAATGTTGTTATCAGGAGATAATCACATCCCGTGGGGGTTCTCGCACTCAGCTGCTCCTCCTTTCCCTTCTCTTCCCCAGCCCTTGTCTCGCCCCTGAGGTATGATTTTTCTCATGATAATTCTTATCGTGCCTTCGTGGTTAGTAATAATAATTAAAATAAAACACTTTATTCACAACTTCCCCGGGTGCTCGGCATATGACCTAACTCCCCACTCCTCATCCAGCACCAGTTTTCTTTGCTTCCACTATTTGATTAGCCTTGGAAAGAAAGGAAAAAAAAAAATCCAGTGAGTGGGGTTGTGTTGTCTGACAGAAAATGCAAAAGGCTGTTGTGGCTGTATTGATTGGGCTGAGAGAGCAGCATTGCAAACAAGCATAGCCCTCCTGAGAAATATACACTGAAGATCCATACGTTCATTGACATTTTATAGGATGTCTAGACTTGCTAATCCACTGTGAAAAATGCAAGCTTTGTAGTATAAGAGGATGGAGAGGGGGGCCTTGTCTCTTGTTTGCAGGAGCATGTACCAAATTACCAACAGTTTAATAAGGAGGGGATGCAGGTCCAAATTAAGGCTTGATTTCAATGACATGGACACACTCTGTATTTCCCAGAATGCAAAGCTGCAATTAGCCTCAAGCCAGAAAAAGGTTTTGAAAGGTTGGCAGAGGCACTGGCTGGATTTTGTCTGTGTATGGGGAGGAGAAGGGAGCCATAGCTGAAATTTTATGAAGTGTGAAAGTCTCTGTACTAAATGTTCCTTTCCAAAGTCAGACACTTTCCTGCTCCATCTATTCCCCTTTCATAGCAACTTTTTTTCCCCTTGCAGACTGGTAGAGGATAAAGTAGTAAATATGACAAGTTATCAGTGCCTAGCCTTCCCTTTCTACTGGCCTCCACGGAGACTTCTGTAGGCAAAGATGAAAATGGAGAGAGGGTTGGCAGAAACCACATCTAGAAATGACAGCGGAAAAACTTGGCACCCCAGAGATGGGAGGAGGAAGGCAACTCTAGGTCACCTTTGTGGCTTCTCCTACTTACATCGTTCCAGCAAGGCCTTAGAGAGATTTGAGTCTGGCTCAATTGCTGCAGCATCTCAGGGACCAAAACTGAATTTCTGCTGTCTTGCAGATTGTCATCCTTGGAGGGAACCCCCTCCTTTCCCCTTTGCAACATCTTCCAATAAAATTTGTCAGACAATCTAAAACAAATGTGGGTTTTTGTCAAATCAGAGGGTGTTTTTTTGTCTAAGGTGAAAATAAGGGCAGGATATTGCTGCAGTCAAACTAGAGGTGTGTGATATCTATAAAGAAATTAGGTTAGAACTACTAGTTTGTCCTGAATACAAATGTAAGTGATCTAATATAGTGTATTTTGAGTACATAGTCAGTGTTATGACAATAGCTACAGACAGAGCAATGGACATGTAGTTAAACATTTGGGATTTTTTACTATCACATAGTAGTGTGACAACACTCAATGAAACTAAGTTATGTATCCAGAATGACAACTACATAGAATCACAGAAATACAGAATGGTTTGAGCTGGAAGGGATGTGGATCAAACCCCCTGTCACAGGCAGGGATACCTTCCAATAGACTAGATTGCTCCAAGCTCCATCCAATCTGCCTCAGGGATGGGGCACTCACAGCTTCTCTGGGCAACTTGTGCCAGTGTCTCACCACCTTCCTCATTAAAAAATTTTGCCCAAGAATAATTGCTGCTAAAATGATCCTGGCTTAAATCTAAAACCCCTGTGATTCTCTGCTTCTGGAGAGATGCTTTTAAAAGCCCCTTTGAAGGATTTTCACTGAGGATGAAGAACTATTCCAGGTTCATGTAATAAACTTCAGTTAACATTTTGAATATTCACCATGTATTTGGGATGTGTTGGAGGAAACCTTCTCTACCACACAGAAAGAGATGATCTTTAGAGTTAAACTTCCCAGTAACAGGAATGCCTTTGAAAAAACTGCTATTAGGCAGGGAGATTCAAACTCTAATCGCTGAGAAAAGAATTCCCTCAATTGCATGGAGACAGCATTCTATTATAATATGTATATAAAATAACCAGGTAAATCAGTAGTATTACCTAATATCAGTCTATCTATCTATCTATCTATCTATCTATCTATCTATCTATCTATCTATCTATCTATCTATCTATCTATCTATCTATCTATCTATCTTCATCATCATCATCATCATCATCTATCTGTCATCTTACTGAGACTGGCACATGTATAACCAGCAGGAATAAAAGAACTCTACCTTTTCCTTTCCTTGGACATTAAACCCAAAACTACCTGGAGACGGTCCTACTAGTTTAAGGCAAGGTTGCCTATATACTATCTCTATTGAAGTGGGAGAGCAGACAACCCCAGACTTTGAGGGGGACTGCACAGAGACCCCATTCCATGATTCAAATAAAATGTCCAAGCTTAGTGTCACGACTTAGGTAGGGTGTTCTGTCCTGTGTGGTCTATGAGTTGTACTTCATCTTCTGAGAAGCTGCAGAAATCCCATCACCACTTACCAAGAAGTAAGGTTTTAATACTTTGTAGATGTGATTTTTCCAAAGTGTGAATGGAACTCCAGAAATGTTCATTCCATTGCTCCCATAAGGCCATACAGTAATCGTTCAGAACAGAAATATATACACTTCAGGGCAAAATTTTACAAAGTTCTGCTATTATTTATTTTGTTCTGAATTTTTCAAGTAATTAAACAGAATTGGAGAGCATTACCTCCAATCAAACAGTAAATCTTAGTAACAGGGAAGAATATTTTGCCTGAAATAATGTGTCTATCTATAAGATTAAGTGTTCATGTGTACTGTACTAAATTTTGCTGGCACTATTTAATTTAGTCGTTTTGTAAAGTGTGAACTTTACAAAACATTTTAGGGAAAAAAATCTCACCCAGTTCACTGGTGATCTATTACAATCACTATTGAGGATTTTCAGCACTTGAATGATCATACAATAGATGCTGAAGCAGGTCTGATATTAATAATCAGGGGATCAAATAGAAACAAGTAAAAATCCCTTTCCCATCCCCTGATAATGAATAGAAACTGGTAGTAAACCAAACACGTATAAATTCCTAAGTCTTCTTGTGAATCTAAGATTTTTCCAAAATTACTGATGAAGTCAAAATGTTGGTCTCAAAATGCCCAACACACAAAATTGAAGCTTTAATACCTTCTTGAAAATCAGTCTCATTTATGTTGTTTCAAGCAGGGAATTAAAAAAACATGTTAAAAATATCAGCAGGAAGTCGAACTAATAACAAACGAGTTTGAAAAAACAGATCTGAATACTTTAAAAAATCAAGATAAAATACTCTAGATAATTCTTTAGTTATGGAACCACCCGTTAGCTATTTCTCAGTTCCACCTGCCTCAAGGAGTAAGTGAAAATAAGAAACTACTTTTTTTATAATATTTTCTGGAAGCCAAGTAAAGTATTCCAGGAAGTTCAGCTCTCTGAGAAATTTGCAACTGCTTTCCTTTTTGATGTCCCTCTGGTGACAGGAAAGTCATTTGCCCCAGAGTGTGTATATAAATAAGAAAGAATAACCGTAAAAAAAAATATTTTTTTTTTCTTTCACAGTTCCTATGGAAAAGGGCATTAGTCAAAAGAAGTAAAGTATGCTGGATCGTGACTCGTATTCATTACAGCATCCTCAAAGGGAGCTCGAGTTCAAAACCACGTATTTTTAAATTAATAGGTAAGGGATCAATATTTTTTTTTTCTTTTTTCCAGGATTAGTGTCCTGGCTTCTGACAGAGGGAAAAAAATAAATCTTGGGTTTCTCAGTAAAAAATCAAGAGTCTGTGACTTGCATATAGAGTTAACCTTGGAAACTGAGTTAAAACCCTTGTAGTACATCTTTGGGATACATTGACCTCCGTTGAGCTCTTAGCTGAAAAAAGGATCAAATTATGGCAATTCTGTTGTAGATGTACAAAGAAAACAGTGAACTTGACAAAGGGGTTTTTTTTCATCTAAATGCTGCAGTTAATTTGACTCACTCTTTGTTTTGCTTTAAGGCTCAGGCTCTAGATCATCAATAGCACATAAATGCTAATTTTCTACTGGGCTAGAAAATAAAGAAATCAAAATAATTTAGTCAGAACCATTTAGGTTTCAAGGAGTCTTTAAAAGATGTCCTTTTAAAGAATCTTTTGAAGAGCATCTTCTTTCAACACCCTGCCATGGGCAGGGACACCTTCTACTAGACCAGGTTGCTCCAAGCCTCATCCAATCTGGCCTCAAACACTTCTAGACATGGGGCATCCACAACTTCTCTGGCCAACCTGTGCCAGGGCCTCATTGCCTTCATAGAAACTTTTAAAAATTTTTTTATTCTCATTAACTCTTTAAGGTCAAAGTCAGGAGAGATAACACCAAATACCTTTAAAAGCAATTTATGAAATCATAACACATCAGTGACACCAGCAGCAGAAAGAAACAGAGGTAAATTATATGAATAGTTCAGCAAAATGCCCTATCTGGCTCTTCTGGCAAACAAATTGAGAGTGCACCAAGGGTTTGACACTATTGACTGCACTAACGTTTGGTGCCATATGAGAAGATCAAGGATAGTTCAAACACCAACATGGGGTGGCAGCTGTGATGCCATGCATGTCTGTGAAGACATAGATGAATTTTATACCCTTCTGAACTGGTGGATGATGGAGAGGTAGGGTACTGCAGGGAATTTAAAATTTTGTTACAGGGGATGATGCTTAAGGAACTTAACTGAGACTCTACAGCTTCGACTTTGCTTTGAGATGGTGAATTAGATTCCTATTGCCTTGGTTATAATGGCTCTGAGCTGCTTATGAGAGAGACTAATATGAATATGCAATAGGATGAAGCATGTTAGCAACAATGTTTTCCACCTAAATAGAAAAAGTAGAGAGAGGAAAATTACCCTTTTTTCCACCTAAAAAATATTTCTTAATGATAATAAAGCCAAAAGAGAACTAAAAAGGGCCATAAACCCAATGGCTTTGAGAAATACCCACAGGTTTAGACATGGTTTAGCAACATCTTAAGTGCTTTTGAAGCGAAGTCTCTAGCCCAAAGTCTTTCAGAGACAGTATGGCTAAAACAAGAATTTAGTACAGTTATTTTGATCAGCATCAAATGCTTTAACTATAAACCTGCCCTTGCATTTCTTCAGTCAAGTGGGAGAAGAGTTGATATTATTTCTCATTCCCTACAAGAGAGTCACACGCTATTTCCACAGAATCCTGCTGAACACAAGCCTCAGATGTCTTAATGCTCTCGTGCATGTCAGAAACAGACTGTAGAAGTCACTCTGGGAAGAGCACAGTGACTAAGGCTCACCAAACACAGCACAGATTAGGCAGGAGACATGGAATAGCAGTGGAGGTTTCCTGTCAGATGTAGGCCATTTCTCTTGTAGCTGAAGTATCTTCTGTGGACTGTAACTCAGAAAGGCTATGCTTCTGGGTGAAAAAATAATATATAGTACATGGCTGTTGGTTAAATTATTAATTTGTAAACCTTAGAGAGAAGCTAACTTATACAAAAAGTCCAAGCAGATAAAGATATACTGGATCATTATGACAATGAAAATAGTGTAAGGATACAAGAAATAGAAATACATTACAAGGTGTAACATATGCTTTATTTTTGCTTGATTGCTTAAACGAGGTAGCAGTGGGAGACCAGTATCCTGTGACAATGTACTGCTCCATTGAATTTATAAACCAAAATAGAATTACCCCTAACTAATCCTAAGATAAAATTGCTGTACAGCAATTGTATAGATATTGCTCAGTGGAAGATATGAATTTTTGTGCTATGAATTTTTCTGCTTAGTTTGCTCTAACTACGAAAACACTCCAACAAAATTCTGGTAGAATTTATGAATGCTATTACTGTTTTTACTCACTCTAACATTCCTTGTACCCAAACTCAGAGTGAATCCCATCAGGCTTCCCTTCCCAACCCCCCCCCGCCCTTCCTCATTTTTTACATCATTGTTGAAGATTTCATTCTGGATAAGAACATATTTATGCAAACCCCTTTGCATCCATGTAGGTACAAAGACTCATGTATGTCTGTCTGTCATCAAACACCACCCAGGAATTTTCCCAGCCAAGTGGTGGCTGAGATCTGATTTGCATATGATGGTTTGAGCAGAGGTTGGGAGCAGTGGAAGCCAGGACCCCTCTGGCAGACAGTCTGAGGACAGTTCAAAGTACTTGGAATTTAGGGCAGAGTCTCTCCTAGCAAACTGAAACTGCCAGAGCCTACTCTCTGGCCATGTTTATTAAGGTATTTTTATTTTTCAAAATAGACTTATCATTCTCCCCTGCTGGAATAGTCCTGAGACCAATCACAGTTCTGGAGTGTAAGCTGGTCCATGCCAAAAGACATCAGGAATTACTCCAATAATTTATTTCTATGAAATAAAATATTATTTCTATGAAAATATTGAAAATATGAAAATACTTCTATGAAATATTTTGGCATTTGACTCCATTTTCCTGACACTAATTTATTAGGAAAGGAGCAACCTGCAGGTATTAGTCCCAGGGCTGATACAACATGATGAGTACGGTGTGAAGAGTTCCTTCCTGTGCTACCAAGAACAAACACTTCAGGAAATTCAGCATGGAAGAGTTTTTCCAGGCTTCTTTGGAAAAACTCCTCTTAAAATATATGGAAAGCATGAGGTGAAGATGACAAGATAAAACTGGCTAAAACATTGAGCATCTTTCAGAATAGATCCTCTTAGGTTAAAGGGACATCAGGTTAAAGAGACATTTTAAAGAGAAAAACAAATGCATAATAGAAAAATCCTTTGATTGAAACATCGTAGGTGTATGTCTTTAAAATATAATGTTTTACACTATTTTAAGAAATTACAGATTCGTTGTCTTGCCTTGAGAAAAACAGGGTCTCGTACAGGCCTGTGTTACTCATCTTCTTTGTTCTGGAAGCTTTCTATGCCCAATAACTATTTTGATTTCCAAGAGACATGGGTTATTTCATGGCTGAATGGAAAGAGAAGGCAATAATAAGAATTTCTTTTGAACTAAATCAGCTTTGATTTTCAAGGCAAGAAGCTTTTTGGAAATGAGATTTGACCTTAGGCTTTGATCCTGAAAAAAATTAGATGTAGAAGTTTAAATATTTGCTCACATACATCCTGTGAATTCAATGGGATTTTTCACATGATGAGAAATACAGAAGAGTATGAAAGATTTACTTTTGACTCTAGTGAAAATAGACCATGAAAAAATGTGTTTAAAATTCATGTGGCAAATTAAATAGTATTTGTGATGCAGAAATGTTTTATTTGAGATACCTTATTCTTTATGCAGCCTGAAATCTTATTTGAGTTTTTAATACCTGTAGCATAGTAAAAGATCATGGAATCATAGAATCAGAGAATATGCTGAGTGGCAAGGGACTCTTCAAGGTCATTGAACCCAACTCTTGGTCCTGAATAGGAATCCCCAAGAATCACACCCTGTGTCTGAGAGCATTGTCCAAATGCTTCTTGAGCTCTGTGACCAGTTCAATGAGGAGCTTGTTCCAGTGCCCAATCAACCTGTGGGTGAAAAATTTTTCCTGATATCCAGCCTAAATTTCTCCTGATACAGCTACAGGCTTTTTCCTCCATGCTCATTGATGTATTAAAGTTTGGATGATATTCCTCTTATTTACTCTGTGTGTGATTTGGAAAAGAGAGAATACATTCCTGGTGGTCCCTTTAAAGCAGTTCATGGGTTGCACTTCATATGGAACGTTTGGTCATTATATGTGTCATCAACATGGTGGGATTTAATTGCATGAAGTGCAGTTTGTCATAATATGACAAGTTTCATAGAATCATAGGACAGTTTGAGTTGGAAGGACCTTAAAGATCACCTCGTTCCACATTCTTCTGTGGTCAGGGACACCTTCCCCTAAACCAGGTTACTCCAAGTTCCATCCAACCTGACCTTGAATGCTTCCATGGATGGGGCAGCCACAGCTTCTCTGGGCAACATACTCAGGTCACAAGAATTTATAAAAAAATTTCAAAGGACATTCTGCTCCTTCTCGTGTCTCTGGTGGGTCAGTACAGAGCTGAACTGATTCTCTGTTGGATCTCCCTCACACAGAGAGCCCTGGTAGTCAATTCGGGATGGAGCACATTCTTGAGAGACACCTAGTTTTATACACTTGAAATAAATCATCACAGGAATGAACATAAGCAGCTGAAGAAAACTGGAAAAGAAAGAAAGAAAGAAAGAAAGAAAGAAAGAAAGAAAGAAAGAAAGAAAGAAAGAAAGAAAGAAAGAAAGAAAGAAAGAAATTTAAATATAGATTTAAATTATGCCAGAATGGATTATCAAAATCCATGTTTTCTTTTAAAGTGTTCTGACAAGGAAAAACAGGAAGAGAAGGATGTGCTTATACGCACGTTACTGTGAAAGTATGAACACAGACACAGAGGAGAGCTTTTGGTTGCTTTTCAAAAAATGAGTGTACCTGAATATGCAAATGCACTCTCTCTTCTTTGGTGTTTACACCTGATTCAAATGTATACAAACACATAACAGACAGGCTATTACATATTTTTGCATATATATGTATTTATGCATGTGCACACAGACACACAAGGGTGTGTTTGACAGATCTAAGGAAAAACAAGACTTCCTATCTTTGACTCATCCAGTATTGTTTTCTCTGTTGATGCCAGATTTCCTTTTGCTGTTTCAGGTCTTTTGTCACTAGTAGAAACACAACTACACTGATAAAATTGGGAAAGCAACAAATTTTACTTGTCCTCTTTTACATCTCATCCACTGTTAGAGTTCCTTCTTTAGAAGAGTTATAAACCAATTAACTGCACTTTTCTGCACTCTTTGGAGATCAGATAAACTATCAAAGCTGAGTTTAATCCAAAGGTGGATTAAACAGTGGACACATCCACGGTAGATTTGCTTCTCCACTTTTTATGCAATATTGGAAAAAAAAAATAAAAAGCCAGAAGGACGATGTTAGGAGCTATCCTGATTTTTGCAGCTGGAGTACAAATCCAGAATCCTTAGTATTCTAAAACATGGGGAAAAAACCCCAATCAAACAAAAAACATTTTGTTTGTCACTGTCTCGCTGATGGTGCTTTCCTATTTAAAGATAGCTGCTGATCCTATAAAAGACTTTGATCTCTTTCCAATGGCTGTCTGGGACAAACTTTACCTGCATTTGAGCAAGACAGATCTGGAGATGTTCTGCTTTAGTTCAGCAAAAATTCTTCAGCATAGAATTGCAGACAAACTTGTAGACTCTCAAAGACTGCCTTTTTTCACCAATGTCACTCAGGGTTATTCATGAGATGTTGGTTTGATCATGTGATTCAGGCACGATACAAAGCAAAGAAGTAGCATCTCTTACTCCAAAGGCATCAAATCTTGAGTCCTAAGGTGGCATCTTCCCTGAGTTGACTACATTCTCGATCCTTCCACTATTTCTTCTGTAAACCTGAAGGAGTTGATCTCATTGTTTTGGTCATGCTGAGACTTCAGGTAGAAGGCAGAGAAGTTCTCTCTGAAAATGAGCTACTCAATAGATGGATATAGGTAACCCAGAGACCCTATGTAAAGCAAAGCATTTGAGTGTATATAAATCAAGGGTTAACAGACATGGAGAATGGTAGATTTATTGAGACATAAATGATTTTTAGCCAGACTGAATTGTATAAACAATCCATGACCAGCAAAAGAGCCTAAAAGAGGAGACGAAGGTACTATGTGCCTATTGTCACAACATCAGAATAATAATATCTCATTGCAGAATAGTTCTTTTCTGGGGCTATATCACACAAATTTATTTGGTTTTCCTCGGAGGCATTAAAAAGCATTGAAAACATGATGAGATCCACTGGAACACCAATGCACTGAAAGGATTACTATCATGAAAACATTCCCCATTGGTTGTTTATGTCTGTTTGTTTTTCCAAGAGGCTCTGCTTCTGAAACCTTGGAGTGTACACACACACAAACACACACATATAGTCATAACATATACACATACTCATAAGAGAAAGATGAAACTTTTGCACTTTCCTTTTTACAGGTCCAATAGAAAGACATCAAAAGAATGTTCTGACAGTTCTATGAGCTATGCTCATAAAGCAGTGTTAACTGTGGTATTCTGGCTTAATTCCAAGTTATATTCAGCTTACCTAAAAAGGTACTTTCGGGTGAAAAGGTTATCCTTCATTCTCTCTCCAGAGAGCCAAGGCACATGCTGAAGACAGAATGGCTGCAGTGCTCTACATCAGAAGTGGCTGCATTTCAGAGGTGAGGGAATAATCCCATTCATTCAACTTCTGCCAGTAGATGCACACTCGTGGGGGAATCAAACTTTAAAATTGCAGCCTAGAAAATGTTTTGGGACTTTCCAGACTAGAAAGACTGATTTTAAAATAAAAAGAGAGGAAGGCAAGGAAATAGAGAAAATGAGGAATTGATAAAGAATGACTAAAGATAGAAAAGAACAGAGGGGGAAAAAATAGGAATTCCGAATACAGGAATGATTTGAGATTTTTCTAGCTGAGTTCTTGGGAAAAAATGAAATGTAGAGAAGTGTCTACTGCAGTCCACAAAATTGCACCCAGTTCCTGGTGTCTCATGACGCTGCCATAATGAAATGAGTCTTCTTTCTGTCAGATATGTGATTATTCCTTCTGGTATTTGCCTGAATATTACAGCCTATGGCAGAGACAGCAGTCTTTGTGCAAAGCAAAAGCTTGGTCTTATTCTTGCTGCTTTAGAGACAGGAAAACTAAGTCAGAGTGTGCACACATTTAACTGTAGTTTTTGGCTAAACAAAGAGCCAAGCAAACTTGTTGTTTCCTTGCCCTCAGCAGAAATGATTGATAGCTAAACAGAAACTGCTGCACCAAATTCCAGATGCATTGAGGATGTTCTTGTTCTTTCAACACAGTCATTCATAAGCCCAAATGATTTTGACAGAACAGATAAAACTGATTGAACTTAAGAGAGGTTTTTTTTTTGTTTGGTTTTTTTTTTTGTTTTTAGCCAGACATCTATCAAACATCAAATATACAAAGCAGAGGTGCAATGATCTCGAGCCAAACCAAGCTGTATTCTCTTAAGAGACCTAACTGGTCTACCAAATGTACAAAGTGCATCATCTCTCTGTTTAGGAGGCTGCCATGCTTTATTAGAGTCAGATGAGTTACATGATGGTGTGAGTCAGGCAGAATTGTTCCTCCCTGTGCATTGAACTGTCAGTACCCACCAGATCTCTGCAATATAAACTCATGTATAAATAGTGTCTAGAAATGCCCCAGAAGGCCAGAACTCATCTATGAAGATGGAGGATCATCAAGAGAGGGGTGTGTGTGATACTAAGGAGACATGTCCAGGATTCAAAGGGGATGAAATATTTTTATGTTTGAATTGGTGGTTTTGCTTATTGAAACTATGATTGCTAAAAGATGTGGACCATCTCCCTGGCTCCATGTGCTTGTAGAGCCCTTGACACTGTGGGGTCCTGTCCCTCAGTGCCACACCACATAAAATTTCCATCAAAACAGAATTATGTCCATGCGCTGCTCACCCAAGGAAAACGTATGGGGTGATTTCTCCACACCTATATGCAGTAAGAATTAATTTTCGAACAGCAGAGATTTAGGGGAGAGTTTTATCACCTTCCATTGTTCTCAATTCCACAGCCTTCCCACCGTCCTGTCCCATTTTCCCTCCCTTCCCTTTCATCACCGCCGGGCGAGAGGTGCCCATGTCCTCAGCTCCAGGTTGGGAGGCGGCCGCTCAGGGAGACGCGCCGGTGCCCCATCTCCTCATTGTCATTCTGCCCGTGTCCCCCCGTTCCCTCTCCCCTTCCAAAGGTCAGCCCGAGGTCTGCGCTGGAGCGTTAATGGGCGAGCAGCGCTCGCCGGCAACTCCTGCCACTGCATAGGCACTTAGTCCCTGCACATCAAGGCACACACACGCTCTCCGTGCTCCCTCGCCCTCCCTCCCTCTCTCTCTGCCTTGCAAATGACTCTGAGGAGCAGAGGCTGGTGGATGATTTAGATCAGGGGGGTGGAAAGAGGGGGGGGAAAAAAAGCACTCAATTTTTTTTTCCCTATTTTTTTTTTTTGAACTGGGCTCCCAGAGAGCACTCAGGGCTGCCACGCAGTGCACGACGCCTACCTGCTCAACTGCAGGGAAACAAGCTTCTGAAGGCTTTAATGGGATTTTGCCCGAGGCTGTTTTATTAAGATGTCGGCTTTTTCTGCTGCCTCTGCAGCTGACACCATTCACTGTCAGCTGCCCCCCTTCCCCAGTCCCCCTCCTCCCGTCCCCCCCAACAATGCACCAAATTACTCGCTTCATTTAGTGCTCATGGCTCCGCACAGGCAAATAAGAGGAAAGAGTTCGACTTGACC
>VXBA01004404.1:1138902-1168999 GCA_013399895.1 Serilophus lunatus | reverse complement strand
CTCCCCCCCACCTCGCCTTTTTCCCTTGACCGCTGCGGGAGAATAGGTTGGATGTAAGAAGGAGGGGGACTGGGAGGTAAAAGGTGTCTTTTAGTGTCTCACTCTTAGCTCTGATCTTGTTAGTAATAAATTTGATTATTATTCCCACATAGAGTCTTGTTTTGCCTGTGACGGTGATTAAGAAAGAATCTGCTGTAGTTGTTATCATAAATAGCGAAACCTCTCGTTATATTCTCTCTCCTCTATAGCTGGGCATGGGGGAGTGAAAAGGTGGCTGTAGTGGGCCCCTGGCACTCAGCCCGGGTTAAACCACTACAGGTGTCTTCTCACTGGAAAGAGCTTATCATCCATCCCCAAACAGCAAGGTGAATTCAGTAATCAAATATCGAGTTCCCTTGCATTAGTTTGGGCAAAATGGCAGGGATGTTAAGTTTTATTTTAATATGTTAATCTAAAAAATGATGCAGTTTATTTTATATCTTCAGGGAGAGGTGCTGATATTATCTCAACTTTAGATGCATCTTCACTTGCCTGTACAGATCAGCCTTCCACTTTATCAGGGTGATGTTACTGGATATGGCAATTTATAATTGGAAATGGCAGCCTGGAGATTCTCTAAAGGCTTTGGGTTTTTTTCTGAATACTGTGGAATTTCATTAATTATTATTATTTTGACTATGAAAAGAGGATTTGCCCAAGGGCAGTTTTGAGGCTCCTTAAAGATTATTTTCCTCCATGGAAAGTTGCCAAGATTTCAAATTTCTCTGTCAAGATACTCGGCTCTTTTGGTGGGAGGTGGCTGGAGTGAGTCTAAGCGTTTACAGCTCTGGGAAAGAGACCTCGAGCATTTCTCATTCTCTTTGAGGCTGTTTTACCTCCCTGGAGTGGGGGCAGCTGTCATACATTGTAGCCCACCAAACATTCCTCACCAAAGCTGCTGCTGCCTTTGCCTTTGTACACCATGGAGAGGGAACAAGCAGCCCTGTTCCTTAGACAAGGTGTATCCAGCCCCCAGCAGGGTGCATCTGAGTAAGGTGGCATTATTTGTAACCTGTCATATGCAAGAGAATATCTTTCCTTCCCAAAAAGATGTTTCTGCCACACAGCCCAGGAAATAAATGGAAAAGGGAAGATTTCGTATGGGTACTGAAGAAGCTGGGAATCACAGAGCTCTGGAAACAGGGAATGGTTGAGGTTGGAAGGAATCTCAGGAATTCAGCTTGTCTAAACAGAGACCCAGTTGTCCTGTTGGGTTTTGGATATCTCCAAGGGTAAATACTCCACAATGCACACCACCTTATAAAAATGGACATTGTAAGAAAAGCCAGTGTTGGAAAAATACCTCTATTTTGCCCAGGTTGTGGAAGAAAAGGGACAAAGGAAGAGAAGGCGTTGTGTTCTGCAATGGGGACAAATAAAATGAGAAGCTGAGTTGCAATATTTTATCAAAACCTGAAAATTATTGTAAAACTTTTGAAAGATAGAACTCTCCTCTCCACTAGACTTTTTTACCCCACCAAAGAGATCCTTGTGGAGAAACTCTCTTCTTTCATCCTCTTCCCATTGCGCATACGCAGAGCAAACAGGACCACGGCCCTTTTATAGTATGAGCCCTTGATGAACAATTCCCACTCGATGAACAAAACAGAAAGAAGTTCAGACCCACCAAAGGGCTATGAGTCACTCATCTGTCTAGAGCAGACAAGTCCTTGTGATGAGTCACTTCTCTTTTGATGCAAATTTAAAAGTAATTAAATAAAAGGTGAGCATATAGCATTTTAAGGCTCCCTCCACCGCAGCAGTTCAATAAAACCAGCATCAGCTTTAATTTTGAAGCCACAGGGTGTAAGGATAGGGGTAAAGTGTCATGTCTAGCTATATTGGGAGGATTTCACCTTCCTATCGATGCCTGCTAGAGATGAAATATCCATGGACATTCCAGAAGGAATGGTGTAGTCAATGCTCCACACTGATCAGCTGCAAATCAAATCAGTCAAAGGTGGGACTTTTTGGTTGAAGGTTGGACTCCATGATCTCAAGGGTCTTTTCCAACCTTAATGACTGCATGATTCCATGAAATGAGACACAGCCTCTGCTCCAGATGCTCAGCACCATAATAAAGGGGGGATAAGGACAGAAGCAACTCTAAAAGTCTTATGAAGGGAAAAGACTGACAAAGAGAGATTACCAAAATAATTTAAAAATTCTTTTTCTGCCCTTTTATCTTTATTCTGTAACTCACTTTTCATGTTGTGTTAAAGCTGTGTGAAAAAAAAAATTTTTTCTTCAATTCCAGGGAAGAAAGGGCTAGATGAATATCAGAAGGGAGCTCTTAGACAAAAATTCAATTCTACAACTTATCATCCCTGTTCAGCCAGGTTTTTCAGGCCAGGACACCTACTTTGGACACCCTATTTGTGTCCATCCACAGCTATTTTCTGTGGATCCACAAGGAGGTCCAAGGTTGGAGTACCTGCAAAATAGGGTGTCAAGTGATTGCTGCCTCTTCATCAACTAGCAGTGACCACATGTCCTAACAATAAATCCCTGTCTATAGTACTTAGAAAGGGCATCAAGGGGTCAATGTGGCCTTTTAAAAGAAATTTAAATTCTTCAGCATTTTTGCTTAATCAATTCTTCACCTATAACCAGTTAGAAAATCTGTACCCCCAAGGGAGAATCTGTTCACATCTCAGCCTTTATTTTTTTCTGTTTCCTCTTTGTTCTTTCTCCTCGAATTTTCTTCTTTCTGACTGTGTTTTCTCTAGTCTTCCATCTGTCTTTCTCTCCCTGCAGCAACTCCTACCTCACAGACTTCACTCTAGGCTCTCTACTGAACTGATCATCAGCAGAAGACGTTGATGCATATGCAGAAATTTGAACACTTCTTCTCAATATAACTTTTTTTTTTTTTTTTTTCGGATTTGCTTGACTTCACAGTGAAAAAAATTGGGAAATCTGTCACAGGAAAAAAAGTGTTCATAGCTGCTAATATTTTTATTGCAGAAAAAAATGAGGCAAAAATGCAATGTGATACATAAAGACAAAGCCCCCTCTAATTAGGACTATTGCTCAACAGATAATGCAATAGAACTGTATGTCCAGCAGTAATTAATATGTGGGCAGTTGTCTGATCTCAAATACAGCTGTCACAATATGACTCTATTCATGCTACTCAGCTTTCTTGCCCTCCAAAACAGAGTGGTCACATGCACACCTGGGAAGCTTCTGGATTGAGAATGAATCATAGAATCATGGAATGGTTTGGATTGGAAAGGACCTTAAGGCTCATCTCATTCCAATCCCCTGCCATGGGCAGGGACACCTTCCACTAGACCAGGTTGCTTCAAGCCCCATCCAACCTGGCCTTGATTCACTCTGTCCCTCCATGGAGGTACAAGGATATATATATATAATTCTAGACATTTTTGTCCAGCTTTTAACCCAGTTTTATCTTAGATGATGAAGTACTTTTGTAGATTTGGCATTTGGACTCTAATTTTTGCTGCCTTTCAATTTTCTCCATTTTTGAGACACCTTAAGAGCAGGTGAGCCAAAGGGGTACAAATGAGGGAAAGCTCCTGTGCTGGTTGTTCTCTGGAAAAATTATTGAAGTGGCATTTCAGCTATGACTAATTTATTTAGTATTCAGAATTTAGTGAATTCTTTTGTCACATCACCCATCATAAATAAAAGGAAAAAAATAGAAACCTGTTTGATGCCTCAGGCATGTTTTAGTTCGTTGTTCAGGTCAGTTCATTTCAATGCTTAATTTTTAATGGTTCATTTAACATAACTGTTTAGACTTGAAAATATTTTCACATAAAACTTGGGGTTTTGGGGTCAGTTGCTGTCACCTCAAAACATTTTAAGCTTCAGATGACAGGTTCAACATCAGCTGGAAAAGGTGGTCTCATTGCTTGGGCACTTGAATGGGACTCAGCAGACTCAAGCTGAATTTCAATCTCTGCTACTGATTCTTTCTGTGACCTTGGGTAAAACATTTATGTTGCATCTCTAAAGATTTTTGAGTACAAATAGCTCTATTCTCAGTTACTTGCATAGTGTTCCTGTTTGCCACTCAGTATCCTTCTTATGGAAGGAGAAATCTAGTACATAGAGAAAAATGAAACCCAGCAGTGTCTGAGGTATCTAAAATCCTGCACTTTTAGTGGGTACAGGAGCTTCTACTTAAAAATAATTATCTGATAGACAGGTTTTTAAAACAAAGGTTAGATGATGAACTTAGTGGTATGGTTTAAATGGTTTAAATGGTTTAGATGGTATAGATGTTAGACTGATGTTGGGTAGGTTGTTAACCTAGGTAAAGGTTGGACTTGATGATCTCCATGGTCTCTTCCAACCTTATTAATTCTGTGTGTAATTCTGTGTGTGTAAAGGCGATGTGGTGGTGCAAGATCTACTACTCACCTCTAAACCATAAATAAGAAACAGTCTTTCTATTCTGATGCACAAATTCTATTTTTCTCTAACTTTTGCCACCTTTTTTTTGTTCATTGCAGAAACAAAATTGCAAGATAGAAAGCAAACATGAACTGCACATTTTCAAGCCCTCCAATAAGTCTCCCTATTTTCTTCTTCCTGCTGGGTCTAGAACCACATACTCACAGAATGTTGTGGGTTGGAAGAGACTTTAAAAGCATCTTGTTCCAAACCCCTGCCATGGGCAGGGACACCTTCCACTAGACCAGGTTGCTCCAAGCCTCATCCAACCTGGCTTTGAATACTTCCAGGGATGGGGAAGCCACAGCTTCTCTGGGCAACCTATGCCAGGACCTCACCACTCTCACAGGGAAAATTTTTTTCCTGATATCAACTCTAAACCTATTCTCTTTCAGTTTGAAGAAATTGCTCTTGTAGTGTCTCTCCATCTTTCCTGTAGACTCCCTTCAGGAACTCGAAGGCTGTAATCAGGCCACCTCTTCTCCAGGATGAAAAACCCCAATTCTCCCAGCATTTCCCCATAGAAGATGTGTTCCAACCCTCTGATCATCTTGGTGTCCTCGTCTGGTCTCGCTCCAACAGGTCCATGTCCTTCCTGTGCTGCTCTGCATGTAGGATATGTACTGAGTATTCACTATAGCTTGCTTCCTCCTGAAATAAATGTACTACAGAGATAATTCCCATTAGTAATTTCATAACCAAGGCCATTATTTACAGGAGGGACACAATCAACCTTTATATTAAGTTTTGCCCATGGTCATTACAAATTTATTGATTAAATGTTTCTTTCACATAATAAACTATTAATCATTTCACTGAATTGGGATTTTCATCTTCTCGACATTCCTGCATTCTCAAATAAGCAAACCTATGCATATAGAGCAATAAAATTGCTGCTTGCAGCGTCTCTGCAGATAAATGAAGTAAACAATATATCAAAACCAGGTCTATAGTAATTGAAAAGGGGGAAATTTATCAGTGTTATATTCCTGTTACTAATTATTCTTTGATCTTCAGACCAAGAGCAGAGGTCTGTCTTTAAATAGAGATAGATATATATGACTAATTTCTACTTAGTCTGATGTAAACTCAGGTTTGTACCCAAACCCATATATGAAGAGAGAAAATCCTTCACAATTTCACACTTACTGTGGCAAGTTTCACCTTTAAAGCAGCTAAACTGGCTGCTGATATCTTAAACATTTTAAAATAATTAGAAATCACAGGTTTTAACATATTTTCTTCAAAATTTCAGAGCTACTTGCATTCAGATTTTCATGCTTCTTCTGCCAAGCCTAATGAATATCAATCATCAAAAAAATTAAAAAAAAAATAAAATTGAGGTTTTTTCATACAAAGTGCATATTTCTAGGAACAAGTACCCTAATAAACCACTCCCAAATATTGTGAAATTGCTTTGACATGCTGGAATCATTTACAAGACTATTATGAGATCCTGCAACAGCAGTAGATAGATAATAATAATTAGAGGAGAAGAGGATTTTCAAGTCTCTCAAAAAAGAGCAGTCTTACCTGTTTGCCCTCATTTTTCCTGTCTGTGAAATGGATATGTCACTATTTTATGTAGAAATTTTGAGGCCAGTGCAAACCTTGGCTTAGCAGAAGAATTTCAGGCTTCACTCCTGAGAGCTGAGTTTTGGCTGCTTATCATTTCACCACCTTCATGATAAGAGCCTTCATTAACCCTCCCATATTTCTTTTCTCTGTCAACTTCCCCTACCTTTATCCACGTAGAATGTGCATTTTTGAGGACAGGGCTTTGTTTTCATTCTGTATTTGTGCAAGATTTAACTAAAGGGGACTTCTGTTACACACCTACTGCTATTCCCAGTGTTTGCAAAGTGCTTTAAAACCTCTTAGGAGAAATAATCGATGTGCTACAAAGCATTAACGCTGTAGAGAGATCCATATTTTAACTATATACAAATAGCCTGATTTCAGTGCCTTCAAAGGGGAGTCAGAAGCCTGCTCAAAAATGCTGCACACAAGTGAGACAGCTCCAGTCAGCTCCCAAATTTTAAAATCTACATCTGAGCATAAAATAAAATTAAAAAAAATTATTTAAAAGACATGTTTTAGAAGCTCTCAATATTTTAGAGAGGGATTTTTCTCCCCAAACAGCTTTCTCTGGCTTTAGTATTGTCAGACTAAGCAGACCCAGTGCTTTCAGACACAGCCTCAACCTGCCTTTTGCCAGAACATCCCTCTGCTTGTCAGCTCCCTCCCAAAAATGAGCCCGGGCGCTCTGCCTTCCTCAGGAACCTGCGCTGATCACACACGGGAGCTGGTGCTTGGCAAATCACCTGACACAGGGAACGGTGGCGTTTTAGCATCAGGGCTTCCCACAGGAGACATTGCACCTTCAAGGGGGAGAGGCAGAAGGGGAAGGGGGGGGAGCAGGGGAAGGAGGACGGATGCAGAGTGGCAAGAACCTCGGAATGTCACTTACAGTCGGTTGGCCAGAGTTGTCAGGGTTCGCTTCCATTAAGCTTTGTGTCAGTTCAGAAACTTTACACACGAGGCTGTGTGAAGCGTTCTGCCACTGCTGACTGCCCGGGGCTAGCCCACAGTCCCTATCTTGTCACTGGTTTTCCAGAAAACCTCTCTGAGAATTGGTTGCATATGTTGGCCAGGCGAGGTTTTGTCTCCTATTTGTTAGCTTGGGACTGGCTTTTTTAAATTATTATTATTATGGTTTGTTTCAGGGGTTTTTTTTTTGCATTTGTGGGGTTTTATTTGTTTGGAGGGGTTTTTTTGTGTGGTTTTTTTTGGGGGGTGGGGTGTTTTTTTTTTGGTTGGTTTTGATGGGGGTTTTTTTGTGAGGTTTAGGTCTTGCTTTTGTGGGTTTAAGGAAAATTCAACTGCCCTAAGATACTGCAAATGTTAACTGAACATTTTAATGCCATGAAAAAAAAAGGAATGATGGTGAGATGAGTTGTCTTCTCACAAAGAAAAGTCTCCACTATGCACTTTTAGCTAAAGCTGTAAAAAAAAAAAAAAGCATCAAAAGTGACTGCAACATGACAGGATCTATTCTGGGACTGGATTTCATCTATCTTAAAAGTGTGAGATTATTATTAAGAACAATTCCAATAAATTTAGTTTGCATTCAAAAAGGAAGAGTATATTTCTATATAAATATTCTGTAAAAAGTTTCATGAAGTATCAAAATCTCTAGTCTTTGTTCTTGTGGGGGAATTCAACTTACCATATTCTGATGGAAACACAAGACAGCAGAGAGGAAACAATTCAGGAAGTTTCTGGAGTGCGTGGAAAAGAACTCCCGGGCACAGCTGGTGAGGGAGTGAACTAAAGAATATGCTCCCTTGACCTGCTATTTGTGAAGAGAAGAACTTGGTGGTGATGTGATGGTCAATGGCTGAGGCACGCTGATCACGAAGTGATAAATTTTTTTTGTTCTTGAAGAAATAAAGAGATAAGTCAGAAAAACTAAGATTTCTAGAGAGAAGATTTTTGCTGGTTTAGATGGTTGAGGGAGTCCCTTGAGAGGCAGTCCTGAATGTCAAAGGAATCCAGGAAGATTGGACATTCTTCAAGGATATCCTAAGCTGCAGGAATAGGCTGTCCCTGTGTGCTGAAACATGAAACAGAAGGTGATAAGACTGGCCTGTAACTTAGGGAGGAAAAGCTAAGGGGTTGGAACTTATTTTTTAAAAAATACCAATATATTGTTGCAGTGTTTGGTGAGTCTCAATTAATTACACAATGGTTATATGTGGACCAAAGTCTGGAATTTTTTTCCTAGGGAACTATAAGGTTAATTCTGCCTTGGTTATCTCTCATTTTCTTTCTATTGTTCAGTTAGAAAGGAATGTAATTTCATTATAAGCTGCTTGTTCCCACATTGTCATTGGGGAATAATGGTTGCAATAGGCTCTTCTACACACTGTCCAAATGCTAGAAAACTATCCTTGCTGTGAAAAATACGCTCAGACTCTGCAGAAACAGAGCCTGGGAATGTCAAACTGAACTTTATGGGGTGTCCAGGCATCATTATCTGTGTTTACACCACATACCATCATCTCCCTGCTGTTTTTGCTTTTCTCATGCCTTTGCTAATACAAAGGCTGGGAAAGAGATAGGAGGAAACCCAAAATATAGGTGTACGTTTAGAGGGCAAACCTGGGACCTAGAAGGGCTGTCTTTAAGTTCAAGAGTTGTCCCAGACAAGTTCACATATACATAATAAAAACGATGTTTGTGTCTCAGTGGATCACAGGAATTTAAGTAGATGTCTGAGCTCTTTGCAGAGAAGGGGTCTGACACTGGCTCTCTCCCTGACTTTAAACAAATACATCTCTGATCTACACTTCTTCATTTTCCTTGGCTGGTAGTAACCAGTTAACATTTATGGATCAAGCTGAAAACAATTTTTCCTCTGATTATAAACCTTAGGGTGTAAACTTTTTTTCTACCTCTGATCTCTGCCTCTCATCTCACCAGTCAGGCTGCTTATGTTTAACAAGTGAATAATGAGGCTGGCAAAAACAAAGTTAAACACTTTTTTATTTTTTTTTGTAATATCACAATTTCATAAGCCAATTCCCTGCTCCAAGGAAATATTTCTGTTGCACTTCTCAGAAAAGCAAACATTTTTTTATTTTATTTTAAGTTGCTCTTTTAGGTTTCATATCTTAGGCCTTTTTATTTTCCCTTCCTCAGGCTTTGTTTTTGAGTGGCAAAAAAAAAGGGAAAAAGGGCAGGAAAGGAAAAAAAGGGCAGGGAGAAAAAAGAGAAAATGAAAGCTGTAAATTTGCCAGCCAAATGTTTTCAAAACATAACATTTTTACACTGAGCATAACTTTCCTTCTCCTTCAAGTCCTAGCTGAGCTTCTTCAAACTTCCAGGGAGTGTAACAGCTCAAATGCCAGTGCTCTCTGTGGGTCTGTTTAGCACTGAGAATGGACACTCATGTGGAGACGTGGATAAAAGTGGCTGATGGGAACATGGTCCTTCTACTGATGTTACTGCATTCTGGAGTGGGCAGTGAGGAGGAGACCCAGCAATGCTCTGATATAGAGCTGTCTCCCTGGCCCTCCTGCCTCCTGCTCCCTTTCCCACACACTAAAGTACTGAACCAACCACAAAAAAATTTCAGGACAGGACCTTTATACCTGGACTGTGATCCAGGCTCATGGAGTTCCTTTCTTCATGCAAGCAGCGCCTCTTCCTCTAGGTTTGCACAATGAATTATGGAGTGGGTGTATTGGAGGGATATTCCTGTGACCTTGTGGTCTTGAAGGTTGTGGCTATTCCTACAAAAAAATGTACTATGGACCACCCTCTCAGGTCAGCTGCCTTCAGCCTGCCTTTTGGGAATGGTCCCTAACTCTGGCCTGTGCCCTGACTGTGCTGATAACATCACAGTGTGGATGATCAGACATGTATCCTGTGCTCTCACCTTGTTTATACAATAGATCATGGCCTAAGAATCCACTGAAGATGCTCTACAGTGAAGGGGAAGAATGAACATCTCCAATATGGAGTTTGTTCCTCATGTCTTTAGATTGGTGATTTAGGATGGGATTGTATGAGGCAAAATATCTTGATCTCCATCTGTCAGCAGCTCTTTGCTAGGCCTTGTGTCTAGAACTGGCATCTGCTTCCCCTCTGCAAGCAGTGGAGAAAAATAGGGAGAAAAGTTTAAATGAATCACTCCTAAGAATACAATTTGGATTCCATGGCTACATGGACTGAGTTACCTTCTGAAAGTTTCTCTTTTTCCCTATTAAAGATAGACACTCTAAGAGCTCTGTTTTCAAAACAATGAAGTTAGGAAGATGGATCCAATCTGTTAAGAGCTGCTTTAACATCATTGCTAAAATATTCAGACTCTTCAGTCATGAATCAGGACTTCTACAGGCACAGGCAAAAATGGATTTCATAAGGTTGCCTCCACTCTGTGACATTTAGTCTGGCTACAACCAGCAGCAAGAAAGAGGCACTCCTAGAATATGTTTAACATCCAGCAGAAGATATTTTGAGATGTGTAGGATGAGTTTTCCTCTGGAAATGTCCCCTCCTTTTAAGTAATGATCAAGAAAGTCATGGGTGAGTGAATCTCCTCTAGTCAAATACAAGACTTTACTTTTTAGATGTATAATATTGGCTGAGAGTCTGACCTGTTCCAAGAAGCTGACTATAGCATCCCAAGTAATTTGTAATCACGTAGCCAAACGTGTGGCTGCCCCATCCCTGGAAGTGTTCAAGGCCTGGATGGATGGTGCTTGGAGCAACCTTGTCTAGTGGAAGGTGTCCCTGCCCATGGCAGGGTGTTAGACCTTGATGATCTTTAAGGTCTCTTCCAGCCCAAACCATTCTCTTATTCCATAATTTGTGTACAAACCGCACAGTGTGTGTATACAATCAGAACAAAAAAGACTTCTCTGACTAATTTGATTGAAAAGATCAAATATTTTCAAATATCTCGCTCTATTTTGAACTGCAAATCCTGGGGAATGGCTGAACTTTACAGTAGACCATGAATAAGCGTGCGACTAAATCTGTTCTTCTCAACTTTCCTCTGGGATTGTGCCATTGCATGTCTAAATGAAAGATCACTCCTTTTGAGGAAAGTGTCGAGCTGCACTGCAATTTTCTGATGTAAAAAAGTTCCAAGGAAAATCTAAAGTAGGGGGTAAACCCAGGTGAGCTTATTTTTCCTTATGTCTCAAATACACACTCTGAGAGAAGAATAATGGAGACAAGCAGGCAAAGTTTAGTTGTCAGATAAATGGAGATCCATTAAGAAAAAAAAGTTCACACATGGAGTTTATCAATATCATTAAAGCTGAGAGAGATGTCAGAGGTACAAATACATCTGTGAACCAAGGTATGTTAGTGTGACATTATAGAGTGTGATGAAATAATTCAGGGAGGATCACCTCTTATTTCCCTGTATTCCATTGAAGAATTAAAGAGGTTCCTCATTTTGTGCCCCTAGTCTAGATCCAACCTGTGTGTCCAGCCATTGTCAATTATCATTAAAACACATTTATTTCTAGAAGCTAACAACTTGCACAGGTACATTACTCTTCATTATGGCAGAGCAGAAAAAAACCCTTTTCAAAAGTAGCTCTAGACCCAGTCAAATTATTTGGGTTCGTGTGAGCAGAATGCTCACGCTAGTAGGGCCTCAGTTTTGTAAGCCAGCTGGGACAGTGAGTTTTGTGGAAATACTAAGAAAGGTCTTACTGAGTATTTCAGCCTCCACAACAATTTTGCAGTATCATCACTTATTCTTTGCCTGAAAATTGTGTTGTTTTTTTTGTCAAGCATGTTCAAATCCTGCCATAAAGAGAGAAGACAGGTGGCAAAAGACTGGATCTAGTCACTGTGGGTCAAAATGGAAAATATTTGGGTATTTGGGAGAAGTTCACACTTTTGTGCTATAGAATGGACCTGAGGTATTTTGTTGTTGTAGAAGCACATATTGTGACTATCTGCATCGCATGTGGTGAGAAAAAAATTCCCATTGGTCAATCTCTGAAGTAGCACCTACTGACAGACTGATTCATGTTTTAAATTCCATCTCTGGATACTCCATCATGGTACTTTTACATGTATATCAAATGCTTGCTCTAATAGTGCCAAAGTGTTTTTCATGATAAATACAGATGGGTGGTAATTTTTAAGGTAGGCACAGTTCTTTTTTGTAGGATTCCTCCACAGGCCAGGCCCAATGACAACTTGCTGCAGAGGGTGATTAGAGGAGGAAAGTAAAGGGTAAGACTGGGGGCAGCACCTTGGAGATGGTGAGAATGTAACAGCCTTTGGAGCCATATTTTACACCAAGAGTATTAGTTAAAAAAGGCTGCAGAAGAGGACAGCAATTTTTTAGGAATCAAACAGGAGGTAGCTTGTGATGAATCTCCAGAGACCATGCAACTCCTTTGAAAAGAAGTAACAAACAAACAAACAAGCAAAAAACCCCAATTTTATATGAGAGACTGATTTTGTTATTGTATTTCTCTGAAAACCAAGGCTTATAAATATTTTGTTACATGCATTGAGAGCACGTGAGAAATACCAAACCCATCCCAATCCTTTGGAGTGGAAAACAACAAACATGACCTCAAAGAATGAAGTTTTGTGCTACTTGTTTGTCAGTAATTAGATAAGAGTTATGCTGGACTAATTCTTCTTGGGAATAATAGGGTGCTTTTAACCTTTTTCTTCACAAGATATAATTTATTGCATGAGTTTTGTTCTTTCTGGGGTTGGGGAGGGGTTAGTTTGTTTTTTGTTTGTTTTTTTTTTGGATATTTTTTTTGTGCAATATGAGAATGAGTAGCCCTTTTATTTTGAGGGTTTATGGTTTATATTTTCAAAATGTGAGAAAGGCATCAGAGTGTTGTGGCAGGGGCATTGTAGCCTTCTATGTTAAATCAGAAAAGATTGATAAAAATGCTAAAGGTAATGGGTAGGTTTTGAAAAGCCCAAAAGGGACTCAGTTTGCTCTCTTTCACAGCTTTAACGGGAGTTGAAAACCTAATTGTGATTTGTGCCTTAAAACTCTCTCCCAGTTATAACAAAAAGGATGTTCACTGAAAGTAAGATTGAGGACTGTGGACATCAGTATTACTTTTTCACGTGCAGCATTTTTAACTTATGGGTTTCATGTGATATGAGTATTTTCCTTGGACAAAAATAGTACTTCTATGTTCTTAGTGGAAAATCTATACTTAAATCCTATATAAGAGGTTTGATTTTAACCATAGACATCAATTTTTGCTTGGATTAAGTCTGTTGTAATTAAACTGACTGTATTTCTCCCATGTTTAGGACCTGTCAGTGTTAGTATAAGCATTCAAGTCACTTTGTAGGGAAAAAAATCCCAATGAATGAAGACCTATGCTTTCTGGATTCTGTCCATGGCCTAGCCAGATGACATGGATGGAATTTTGCCTGGAAATTAAATTCTCCATAAAATGAAAGCAGTGTTACCAATTTCCTTTGTAGAACACCTTGCAGTCTCTTGAGGATCAGCAGTAAGCAAGAATATCATTACAGTAGAAGGCAACGTACTGAACTAACTTAAATACAAAACCAGAAGCTTACTTGTTAGAACTCCAAGTGCTCTTTAACTATTGGGGATAATTGCAATGACAAATAACTCCCCACTGTGTTCCCATTATCCACTCCTTTCTTCAATGCTTGAGACCTGCAAGGTGGGGATTGCAAGGCATTGATGTCCTGAAGGGAGAGATCAGAAAGGTTTTAAGTTGTTGGAGGTGTCATCGAGGCTGTAGGAAAATAAGGGCTGAGGTTAGGAAACTGTGGATGCTGTCAGGTTTCAGAATGCAGAGGTATTTTACTCTCCTTTCAGAAAAGCAGCTGGATGCTGTATATTACACGAGCTCATGTACAAAGGGAAAGGTATGGAAATTAACTTTCTCTCTGGCTATGATAAACTACCAAGGGAAATTCATAGTAAATCTGTCTACTATAGTTAAGGCTGCAACAGAGCCATTACAGAAAAATAAATAGTGGCAATGGTCAAAAGAATCTCAAGATGTTTTCAAGATGGCTAAACAGACACTTATATCCTCCAGGGGTTTAATGCACTTTGTCCTGTCCCTGCCAATCTGTTAAACTACTGATGCTTCACTCTATGAGGTCAGGAGTAGTGATTTCTCACATAATACCAAGTGGCCCAGAAAAGCCTGTAGCATTTGCATTGAAAATGCTTCCTAAGGAGGAAAGGGACTATGCACAGATGAGGTGAAAGGAGGTAGCAGAGAGGGACTCCTAGAGACTGCATGCTGTGTACTTTGAAGTGTAGTAAAGACTAAGCAGAAAACATGGCCCACTGGACAGAAATGTTTTTGAGGCTTGACAAGTGGATTCTAGCAACACTGACTCTAATCACCAGCATTTAAAATTGCTTTTTGGGGGGGACGAAAACTCATAAAATTAAATGACACAGGAAGTGCTGGATAATCACTGTGTGATTGTCCTGATGTAAAATCACAGTCATACTCAGAGTCAATATACACTTGACTTTGCCCTGCTGAACAATCAGCAGTGGATTCAGCCATCCAGGATTGAAAGTACACATCATGAAATCTTGATAGAAATGAAACGTCATGCTGGTAAATAAAGTTTTAGCAGAAAACTGTAAAGCACAAAATCTATGTCTGTACACACAAAATGAAGCTTGACCATCTCTCCAGCTGTATTGCCAGCATGTTTGCTGACACAGCTTTTATCCAGGATGACTACTATGGCCCGAAACTATTCCTAGACCCTGTGTAAGACTTGAGTTATGTTGAAGTGGATTCCCAAACAGTGTCTTAGACATAGATGTTAGCATTGAAATATCAGGGAAGCATTTTGGACAGCAACAGATTTTGATAGTAGGACCACAGTCAGAACATTTCATTTGGCCTCTTAGAGAGAATAGTCCTTAAAATTTTGTTAGCAGAGATACATCCCCCTAGTAAATCTTTCTCAGGCTTGCTGTTGAGGTCCTATCAAGGCAGAGTTGACCAACAAATATGCCATGACTGGAGAAAAAAAGCAGACCCTAAATTATTACAGTTTTGCACTGTGTAGTTTACTCTGGCTTTATGTGTGATAACCTTGGAAAGAATGTCTGTGAATAATATGTTAAACTAGTACATGCAGTAAGTGGGGGATTAATTTGAGTATGTATTTGTTACCAAATACCTTTCAGATAATTTTTAAAGTACCTTCTTAGGATAACTATCAATGCAGTAATATTTTCCGTTTTAAGGAAATGCCCTTTCATTCTGTCATCTATATGATTTGTCTCCTTAAAAGCAAACAAATGCTTCTTTCATCTGCCATTACCTTGAGATACCAGATCAAAAAATATCCTCACAGAGTGTAATCCAAAACATACTAGATTTTAAAAAGAATCTTTTCTAGTTAGTTCCTTGATTATTGGAACAGAACAATAGCCTAAAAATCCTGTGACAAGGTCTCTTCCTCCTTCTAAGTTGAAATCTCAAGATCATAGGATAATTTAACATGAAAGGGACATCAGGAGGACTCTCAAAATGGTCAGTTTATGGGTCAGACTAGGTTACAATGTACAGCTCTGTTTGAAAAGCCTGCAAGGATGGAGTCTCACAGCCTCTCAGGATGAGTTGCTCCAACACCTGACTGTCAAGGGGAAATTGTCTTTCATTTTTCTGGTTGGAATCTCTTGTTTCTGGTCACGCCTGCCATTGTCTCTCATCCTCTCACAATGAACCCGTGTGAAGAGCCTGGCTACACCTTCTTGATAACCTTCTTATAGGTACTAGGTTGATCTCAGGTCTCCCCAAACAATCACTTCTCTGAGTTGAACAGTCCCACCATCTTCCTGCACCAAGCAGGTACTCTAGCCCCTGAGCATCTTCACTGAACATACTGTAGTTGATTGGTATTTTGTGTGTTAGGGGCCCAAAACTCAGTTTTAAACTGAATGCTGAATAAAGGAAGATAATCCCTTCCCTTCCCTTGGAAAGGGACTCTGACTCTGACTCTGCTCCTGTTCATACAGCCTGAGATGCTGCTGGCCCTTGTTGCTGCCAGAGCTCAGAACTGACTGGTGATCAAGGACACGGGCCACAGAGCTGCTCCTGAAGCAGTCAGTCCCCAGCCTGGACCACTGCAAATGGCTCTTCCTTCCTATGTGCAGGGCATTTGTCCCTGTTGATTTTTGTGAGGCTCCTGTTTACTCATTAATCCCCATTGTCTGAGTCCTTTGGTCCTAACTCAGCCTTGGACTGTATCAACATGTCCCATCAGCTTGGTGTCATCTGACAACTTGCTGAAGGCACACTTCAGCTCCTCCTTCAGGGAATGAACAAAGAAATGAAACAGGATAAGTCTCAGGAGGGATCGTGAGTTAGTTGCTGGCCTCTAGGTTGAGTATGACCTATGAGCCACTACTCTCTGAATTCTACCATACAAGGATCTGTTTTCACACACAGAATACACACAGAATTAACAAAGTTGGAAAAGACCATAGAGATCATCAAGTCCAACCTATTACCTAACTTATCAACCTACCCAGCACCATCCCATCATCTAAACCATCTAAACCACCTAAACCATGTCACTAATTTCACCATCCAACCTATCCTTAAACACATCCAGGGATGGTGACTCCACCACCTCCTTGGGAAGTCCATTGCAATGGGAGATCACTCTATTTGTGAAAAAGTTTTTCCTAATATCCAGCCTAAACCTCCCCTGATGCAGCCTAAGAAGTGTCCTCTTGTCTTGTTGCTGGGAGCCGGAGAGAAGAGACCACCCCCTGCCTGGCTACAACCTCCCTTAAGGGAGTTGTAGAGAGCAATAAGTTCTTCCCTAAGCCTCCTCTTCTCCAGGCTAAAAAAGCCCAGTTCCCACAGTCCTTCCTCATAGGGCTTGTGCTGCAGCCTCTTCACCATCCTCGTTGCCTTTCTTTGAACACATTCCAACAACTCAACACCTTTCTTAAACTGAGAGGCCCAGAACTGGACGCAGTACTCAAGATGGGCCCTAACCAATGTCAAGTATAGGGGAAGAATAACTTCCCTAGTCCTACTGGAAATATTATTCCTGATGCAGGCCAGGATGCCATTGGCCTTCTTGGCCGCCTGGGCACACTGCTGGCTCATATTCAGTTTCCTATCAACCAGCACAACCAAGTCCCTCTCCACCTGGACATTCTCCAGCCACACCGACCCCAGCCTATAACTCTGCATGGGGTTATTGCAGCCAAAGTGTAAAACCCAGCACTTGGATTTATTAAACCTCATTCTATTGGATTCAGCCCATCTTTTCAGCCTGTCAAACTTTCTCTGCAGAGCCCTCCTACCCTCTAACAGATTGACATTTATTCCAAGCTTGGTGTCATCCGCAAACTTACTAATGACGGACTCCATCCCCAGATCATCAACAAAGATATTGAACAGAACTGGTCTTAACACTGAACCCTGGGGAGCCCCACTGGTGACTGGCATCCAACTGGATGTGACACCGTTCACCACTAGTCTCTGAGCTTGGTTATCCATCCAGTTCTTAACCCAGTGCAGAGTAAACCTGTCCAAGCCACAAGCCACGAATTTCACCAGGAGTTTACTATGGCCATCCCATTGTTCATATTCAACTCCTCTTTCATCTCAATCTTTCCAGAGCAGAAATTCATTCTCATTTTGGGAATTTGATAACATTCAATTAAAAATAAAATCTTGATCCTTAATTAGAGCTCTGTGTCTTCTCACAATGCCGATGAACGCTAGAAGTGAAAATCTCAGCTATCCAAAGGATTTTATTTTTTTTCTGTCACATTGGTGGTCTGTATTGAGTCAAAACACTTAGAGTAAGAAACATACCTGGTACAATTACAGACAATGATTTCTGAAGCCCTCGATATGGCCCAAACATCACTATCTAGGCTGTAAGTAGAATATTAGACTCTATGTAATATCAAGTTGATGGTAAGAAACGATTCTGGCTGCCCAGGTTTGATGATAGACAGTTCAGCACATTGCTTAAATAGCTAGGAGCAATGCCAATTAAAGTGAAATTCTGCTCTAACACTGCCTTACAAGCCTTTTAAACAGACTGGCAAATCAAGAAACAGACTTCACTGAAATATTATGGTGTGCAGGTTTCAGAGGAACTTTGGAAGAAATTCTTTAAACTTTCATTAAAAAATGCACCTAGTATCACAAAGCATGAAAAATATTTTCTAGGCAGCTGGTTATAAAAGGAGGGCAGCCAGGGGAAGTCTTATATGTTCATATTAAAGTCCAGAGCAGAAGGTTCAGGTTGCTGGTTCCATTACAGAAATATCCCCGTCTCTATCAAAAAAATCTGTTTCTAAAGGGAGCTCTTTATTCACTGTGTTGAGATGGAAACACGAATTTGATATCTATGAGAGGCCAACAGGGTTAGCAAGAAAACAGAGAGAAAAAAGGACAGAAGTAACCTTTACAAAGCACTTCTCCATCTGATACTTTTGAGTAGACTTGACTGAATAATCCTTCTCAGATATTATTCATCAATGTGAATGCTGGCATTTTTCTTCCCCATTTCTGCCAAATAATGTTTTATGAATAATTCTTATTTGCAGGTAGTCTGCCAGTAAAATTGCAAATGTTGATCATTGGCATTTAAGTGTTTGCAAATTGATTCTTTTTCCTTCCCCCCCCACCCCACCTCGGACTCCTTTCCTGCCAGATGCAACTATAAAAGAAATTGAAAGGGATGAAGTGAAAATGATATTCAAGTGCGTATTTTCTTGGAAACATTGTGAAGAGTCTGCAGCTTATGTGATGGGAATGAGTGGTCTGAGGCTTAAGCAGCACATTAAATGGCTCGCAGCAGCAGAAGCCAAAGCTCTGGACATTACATACACAGACTGATGTCTCCCAGGAAGGCCGGGATCATTAGTCCTGGTTCACTGACTTAGAGTTGGAGGTTCCTGATGAAAAGGACATAACACCAGGCTCAAGCTGAGACTAATGGGAAACAATACGCATCCGCAGACTCTGATGTTGCTAATCCAGCTCCTGCTGAGGATGAACAATTGGAGCAAGGGAATATTCCTGAAGCACTGACAAACTGCAGTTGAGGATTAGAAAAGCCCCCTGAATGTCTGCATTTGTAATATGTCTCCAAGTTGGCATTATAAACAAAACCAGGAGCCTTTTCTCACTGAGGAGTATTTTACCAAAAATCATAGCAGTGTTAGGATTCTGGTGGTGGTGGTTTTCTTTCTTCCTTCCTTTAATTTTTATTTTGCTGAGTTTGGTAGGAAATTTAATGGCTGTTTGTATCAGCTGCACATAAATTAGGCAGAAAGAGCCCTGATACTTCCATACAGTAATTTTCAAGTCCAGTACATATAGTATAGTGATACTTTATGTGACCACACATTCCCAATATGCCCTAAGTCCTCCTGAAGCCTCAATGTAGTCAAATACAACAAAATTGGCCAACTTGAGCATTCAGACATCCTTCTTGTTGTGTAACTTATTTTCTGCCAGGAAGTATCAGCAACAAAATCTGACTGTTTCTTCTCTTATTAGCAAATCTCTAGTGTGTTTTTTTCACTCAGTCTAACTACATGTCTCCCAGCCAATTTGCAAGCACTATTCAGGATTTAGTTTGGACAAGGACCATTTCCAATAAACATTTATGATATACTCACTTGCTTTGAAGAGAAAAAGTGTGGATGTAGCCGAAATATTATAGTTGACCTCAGGGAAGGAACCACAAGAACACACTGGATGCCAGGGCAAACAAGGCCTAATTGTCCTGGGTAACATCTACTGCAGTTCCAAATGATCCTAGTTTTTACTACAGTAGTGGAGATCTCTGGAATCAAACTGATTTGTTTTTAACAACTCAAATACAAGGTAAAACCAAGGAATGTCACTAAATGTAGCATTTGACTTCTTCCTAAACCTAGAAGAGAACTGATCCAGGCTGGACCTAACATTGTAGTGATGTTGCAGTTGTGATGACTTTTGCATCTGCAGACTTAGCATTTTTTAGGTTGGCCAATTAGCTTTTAAACAATGAAGTTCAACTTGTTGACAAAAAATGCATTTCTTTTAGTTGCTTATCACAAATGATATGAGGATTCTTGGATCTCTAGACTGTACTTAATTATAGAATCACAGAATGGTTTGGTTAGAACAGTTAAAGATCATCTAGTTCCAACCCCATGCCGTAGGCAATGACACCTAGATAAATTTCACTCTTTAATTAATTCTTGCTATACTCAGTAATTATTACACCCTCTTAAAAAACTTGTTTTGGGGACCTATCCTGGAGATAAGTTATATTTTTAAGATAAGCTTGAGAAAAAAACATAAATCTGTTTTTTCCTGTCATTTAATCCCAAGTTCACATCTTTCAGTGAAAAACTAAACTCTACATAAACTCATCATAAAAGGATCCATTTTACTTCAAGAAGCAATAAACAGATTCAATGTATGGACTCCACTCAGCTGAATTATAAGCCTGTAACAAAATTTACAGTCCAGTTGGTTTTTTCCTTCTTAGTCTCAGATTTGTAATTTTATGTTGTTCTACAGAAAACTTATTTTCTTTTTTTATAGGTAGAGGAATTTTTCTATGAATTCTGAATGCTGTAGCTCCGTGGTAACCAATCATCTCTGCTCGTTTTCATAGACAAAGGATATTCTTTGCAATCTTTTTTAAAGAAGAATGAATACTTAAAGACAAAGTGGAAGCAGAAAGATTGAACAACTGTTAGGTAGATATTTGATATAAGTTCAAGGTTACAGATCCTACTTTGTGTCCTCTTAAAGGGAATTAATTCTGCCAAATACACATCCTGAACTTCTCTTTGGAAACAGGCTGTGATTCATCTTCTTCTGAAGCAGACTTCTAATATAAATCAGTAACTATTTCAACTAAAAACGTTTGTTGCAGACACCTAATTTCTCATAAAAAAGATAAAATTAAAGGAGTTGAATTCCACCTTTTTTAACTAAATTTCAATGTGTTGACCCAGATTCTTAATTGTACAAAACCACTCTGTAACTCCTTTTAGGAACTACGCCCATTTGTACATATTGAATATCTTGCCTTTTTCTTTTTTTTTCTCCTCTTCTAACACCAGTGACATCAAAAGGTAAAAAGTGTAGATCAAAGCTCCTGATGCAGATCAAAGATAAAAGCAAGAAGAAATTCAAGAGCCACTATCAGTTTTCTAAAATCATGGATGGAAAAGGATCATCCTCCTTTTTCCTTTTATTTTTGGGGAAAGCCAATAACCATCTACAAATAATCAAGGCTTGAATCCCTGTTCGGCACCAGTTACCACAAACTGGTGGGGTCTTGGTATTCTTGTCCTTGATTTTTTTTTCCTGATTTTTTCCTGTATTCAGCCAGGGTGGTTGGTTTGGAATCCATATTCTCTTGAACTCACTTACAATTTCAGCATCTTTTTCCTGTGGCAAAAACCTGCATTGAGTAAATAAACACCTTTTTTGTTTGTTTTGTCCATGTTACCTGATAATCCCATTTGATGCCCCCTTGTGTTGGAAGAGCCAAGGAACATCACTTCCTCATTTTCTCCTTGACACTCAAGATTTTTAGAAATGTCATATTTTTCTTCAAGTATTTTCTGCTTTTTCTTGGTTTTTTTTTCCCTTTTCTTTTCTTGCCCCCAGGCAAAAAAACCTTGTCTATATAATAGTGTGACATTCTTGTTCCCACACTGTCTTCCCATTTGTGACTTCTCCCAGAAAGACAGCAGCAGCAAATTCTTTGTGTGGGGTGAAACAGGAAAGCAGTACAACAAAAAGAAGAGTCAATAAAAATATTCTGTTGCGATAAAAATGTCTAAACATTTCCAGACTCAAAAATATTAAAGCAAAAAATGACAAAGTAAGAAATGGATCATTTTTTTCACATTTCTTCCTCTGAAAATATGTTAGATTTGAAGGAAATATTTCTTAAGGTCATTTTCTTCTCTATTTTCTACTCTTTTATTAGCTGGGACTTAAGGCAAAGATGATGAAAAAATATGTAAAAATTAGGAAAAGCAAGTACTGTGACACTTGAGATTCTAGCTAGAGAAAAAAAAAAGTGTCATACATTTAATCAGGCACATTATAATTACAATATATCTACCCTAGTTTCTGGTATTGAAGAATTTCTTGCCCCAAGAAGTTCTGCTGACCCCTCTGGCCCACCCACCCCAGAGTATGATTTTAAATTAATTCAGACTAATTGTGTCAAATTAAGGTGAGGAGTTTGCAGAGAGATCGCTAAAACCAAGGAAAAAAAAATTGTTATACAGTTGGCTACACTATTTATATTATATTAGTTAAATATAGTTTGCTTCTACTCTGAGCATCTTTTATTACATATCTTGACTTTTGGATAGTTATTTGAGGAAAACATTCTTTTCAAAGGGACCAACTCCCACATTGGTAATAAGACTTTTCCAACAATGCCCTGGGCTGGCAAAAAAAGCAACTTAAAAACCTCCATTGTCATTTTTTCAATAGTAACTTTGCATAATTCTTCCATTATGCAAGAAATAACACTGATAATACATTTTATGATGTTTCATGGGGAAATCCTAATTAATGTTCTGAAAAACAGCATTGTTGAGGAAAGAAAATTTATGGGCTTTTTCATTTTAATCAAAATTTTAAAAGAAGACTTGAAAATATGAAAATGTATTTTTGTATTGTCAGAACACGGCAAACACGGTGGTGGTCATGGGTTGTCAGTTGGACTTGATGTTCTTAGGGGTATTTTCCAACCTCAAAGATTCTATGATTTTATGAACTTTTATCTTAAAATGACTTTTTCTTTGAAAGTACTAATTCAGGAACTTTACAAATTGTCAAATGACCCAAATTTAGTTTTAATTAAAATTTGTAGTAGATGAATACTTATGAGGTTTAGGGCCTTCACTGAACTTCAAGCAAAAAAACCCTCCAAAACTTGAAAATGTTTTTTACCAGTCCCTAAGCTGCACTTTTAAAAGGGTATGAAGGGATAGTACATGAGAAAAAATTCAACTTCCTTTGGCCTTTGACCAGAAAATCTAGAGATTTGTTGTGTAACATACGGACTTTATAGCAGGCTGATACTGGAATATTTGAGATTTAAAGTGCACAAACTACACAACTTCTGTCAAAGTTAATAATTAATATGACAGCTTGAAAATTTATCTACAACTTTTCAACTTTCTCTGTTATCAGAGCACAGATAATCCCGTTCCAGTGCAAACATAACACCCTCACAAAATATCTGTGATCTTCCTGTTGATTTTCACTCTGTTTCACTGACTTTCAGGACCCAGTTCTGCATTTCTCTTCTCTTATTCACCTTTCATAAGAGCAAAAGCACTCTCCGTCCAGAAATGTTGCTTTTAAATGGTCCAAGGTGTAAAAGGAAAAATAAATTGATTCCTTTCACTGTAATGTCAAATAACATCAATTCTATACATAAAAATCACAAACTGATTGTTGACAATGGGAATTGAGAACTTTGCTAGTTATAAAAATTGGGAATTCAATTCAAAACTTTCTCTTTTACAGCTCCAGTTCCATTACTGAGTGTTTATACTCAGGTTATAAAATAGAGACACCTTTGTGTTTGCTTTATCTTTATATTCAGATCATTATAACATGTTAAAGTCAGTAAGAGACTTTATTACCTGATTATTTTTATTTTAACAAGGATTGTTTTGTGCCTGTAGTTCATAGGAGTTGGTTGGAGAGAGAGAATGTAAATGCAGGAGTACCTGTGGGAGTAATTTACTTGCTATTAAGTGGTTCTGCCAGGTATGTGATGTATATAATAAATGAGCTAATGCAAGCAGATCCTAGAATGTTTTTATGCAAATATATGCAAATAATCACAGTGACAAAGCAGTATTGAAAAGGAGAAAATCCCACTCACTGGAGTTTAGCTTTTCATGTTTATAAACCACAAATCCCTAAATAAAAAAACATGAGGCTGCCTCGATCTGCTCCCTCATGTGGTATTTATAGGTTGTGAAATAATACAACACAATACAAATTGGGATTTGGATTTCTTTTCCACTAAATACTTTCTTTTCCAATGCTCTTGTGTTTTTGGATTGATCAAATCTATTTAATACAACTATCATGAATTTAGAAAGCAAAATTTGGCTTCTTCCTGGTTTCTTTGGGTTCCCCAGTGTTCCTGTGGTAAGCCATGATTCACCAAGGTTGGTTTGTTTGTTGTGTTGGGCTTGGTTTTATTTTTCATTTCTGATTGAAATCAATAACTATATAAAAGTAGAGAATAATGGATATCAAAGAACTTCAAAAATATACCTTGCAGTTAGCAATCTGAATGTTTGGGGCAAAAGCCTAACTAAATAGTAATTGCAATATGAATCTAATAGCTACTTATGATCTAATTCGCTTTTCCTAGGACAGTTTTTTTAATAAGATTGTTTCATTCTAGATGTCTTTAAACAAACCATAAACATTCAAAACATTTGATTTGATTTCTTGTATTCAAGAAATTTCAATTTTTGGTTCCCAAAACCTGGCTACTTTCTGGCTTTGAATTTCTCTGTGGAAATTTCTATCAAATAAGAATCTTCAGACGTAGCTTCAGTTCTGTCAAAATGTTATTTAACACTTGAGAGAGGAGGAAACAATCAAACCTCTTTATTTTAGCCCCAAGTGTCACTTTCAAGTCTTCTTGGATCATCTCAAATTCAAAAATTTTTATCTGATGTTAGGAGCTTGAGGCAAATGACTCCTCTTGGAAATCAGGGTCATCCCAACCACTACATTTTCCTTCATGTATATCAGGATTTACACATTAGTCAGTATTTGGCCACAGGCAGGTGAAATAAGACCAAAAGCCAACACTGGGAGAGTCTTTCCAAATTTTCCTGAAACTTGGGCTCAGCCACTCTGTCTCGCTCCCACTGCATCTCCCACACCCTGGTCCATGACATGTGTCCTCATGGTTTCCTAATCTGGAGACAAAACAATGTGTAAGGATATCTGCAGAGAAGAAATGAATATAAAAGCCCTCGGTACCAGTTAGAGCATTTACTCCTCCTGCTGCTTCCTTGAGGGAGGATGTTCCCTGTGGTTGTTGTACTCCTGGGTGCCTTAGGCTCCAGGATGAGTAAACCAGGGAACAGATGAGAAAAGAAATCTCTGCCTTTATCATGCCTAGGGTTCATTTGTGACCTTTGTCCTTCCCCAACTTCTTAGGTTTGTGGTTTTACCTTTTTGTGTGTGCATAAAGCTCCTGAAAAATCATTTTCATTTGGGTTTTCTGCTTTCATGTCACTACGCTTCGCTTATTCTTATTTACTCATTTTTAGGTTTGTCAGATAGGCCCCCATCAGCCTCTGAACACATTTACATAATTTAAATACAAAATGCAAACATGCTGACTAATGTCTGCCTTAAATAGACTCTCTTAGGACAAGCTAGACATGTTCCCTAGCTCCAACCCCTCAGGCAAAAGCTGGGAGCATAGATGAGCTTCATGAAGTGCCCTGCAAGTTGATGGATTAAAGGCTGGTTTGGGCCAAGGGTGGGGAAGGAAACTCCAAAGTTCAGTGCCCTTCATTGATGATGCCTAGGCTGAAACACAAGCCTAAGGAAAACAGAGTGTTCCGGGAAAAGTTCTAGAGTTGTTAAAGCTGTTTATGATATTTAAAGTACTCTCTCAGAATGGAGCTGGCCCCCATATCCTTAAGGATCATGTAATTCATTCGTAATTCCTCATGGCTAAACCTGTTTCCAGGCAAAATTTGGTGAGATCAGGACATTCTGAATCACCCCTGTGACTCTGGAAGTAGGAAAGTGCTCTGTCTTTAACCAAAATGAATGATTCCTCCACAGCTTCTCCTTTCTCTGCTGGTAAAATTACATTTATTTTCTTCCTCTTACTACCCTTTTCCATGGTGTGGTTTTCAGACATCTTGTCCTTCAGCCTTATACATCAAAAGAATTAATTTCACTAAAATTCTGTCTTTCAGGTGGCTAAAGTTTGCTCTGAAAGGGTTGTCCATGAAGTAAACATCTCTAGGAGAGTGCCCACAGCACTTGCTCCAAAAAGCTTTTCAAGGTGAGATGGGTTGAATTTTTCTTCGTTGACCAGAAGGCAAGACTTGATGGCAGGTTGAGATCAGAGGTGAACTCATAGATGGTTGCAGCTGGCAGAATGAATCCCATGGTGTGTCTGGATAAATAAGCAAGGGTCTTTTTCTGGGAGGTCATGAGGAGCCTTGCACAGGAGTGACCTGCTGATATCTGATCACAGAACCATGAAATATCCTGAGTTGGAAGGGAGCCACAAGAATCTCAACAATATCCGATAATAAAAACCCTGATAATTTTGAACACAGGGCTCAGGTATTTTGTAAATATGTTTTAAGGCAGTCTATCTCTCCAATATATCTAAAAGGCTTAGAAAAAGAGAGGAATAGGACATTAATTATACTTAAGGAATGTTAACAGATGTTATAAACTGGACAGCCAAAGTCCTGGCAGAAATGCACATCCTCGTGTAAAAGAACACCTGGAAAGCTTTCTCTTCACCACAGTTTCCTTTTGCATACATGTGCAAAAACTCAGGTACCCTTCTGGAGGAAGTAAACACTAAGCACATTTAGACATATCTTGTGGTATGAACTGCATCTTACATGTTTTGTCTATCAACCTTTTTAAGGAATTTTTTAGACAATAAGTAAATGAAAGCAAGACCAAGTGATTTAGCCAGTAATAAGACTCTAAGATTAGTAAGACTATAATAATAATAAATTCTGGTAGCCACTGATATCATAAAGTGTCTGTTTTTGTGGTTTGTCTATATTTGTTTTGTTTTATTTTCCATTAGATCCTGATTTTGATCATTACCTTGTATCTGCAGTGATATAATTTGTTTTCTCTCCTTCCTTTTCTTGAGCTGTTCTTCACCTTTTAAATTTCTGCTAATGAAGAAACTAAGCTCAATTAATTGCTTCCAACTTTGTAGTTTTCTAAATTTTGCCGTAAGTCAAAGTATTTATTGCTAGAGTACTGAGACCACATCAGTGCTGCTGGACACATTGCAGAAAAACTTATTCCTGCTTTGGTTTCCTCTGAATGGTGTGCTTAGAAATAAGCATCACCATATGAGCACAGGAGAAAAATAAAAATACACCTCAGCATCCTCATTGTTTGGTCTTTGACAGATATGAACCAAATTCCCCTGGAGTGAGCCTGCAGGGTTCCACACAAACAGTTTCACCGAGACTCTGAAAATTAGGAAACAACTTTATGGAGGCTGGCAACTTTCGACCTGTCTGGTTAAAGAAATCAGGACAATTTCCTTCCTGATGGTTTTATAATTCCACTGAGGGATTTTTTGTTGTCATAATAAAATGAAAACATTCTTCTCTGTTGCACATTTGACTAAATAAAACCCATTGTATTGCAGAGAAAAGTTTGGTCCTCTCTTTCTCAAGCCAGTCCAAGTTCTACCCTTGTCCTTAAAAACACAGGAAAGAGGCAAGAGCAACTAGTTCAGCTTGGTGGTTTCTTCTTGGAATAAGTCTTTGTAAAGTGCATAAAATATTGAAATTTAAAATCTCTGAAAGCATTCTGAATGTCTTAAATGACTCTGAGTATCAAAGGTATAAAACTCTGGAAAAGAAGCATTCAGGGGTTGTGTGCTGTCAATGATTTCAAGTTCATGTAACTGAAAAGAGAAAAGCAAAAAGTAAAGTATCAGCTGGAAGTTAGTCAAGCCATTAAAGGCAGAGATCTGAAATAAATCCACTTGCTCAACACTGGGACAAATTATCAAACAAAGGAAAACTTGTTCACTTTCTTGGAGACCTCAGCTTAAAACTATCAGCTTTTCCTGGAAAAGTGCTGTGATTGCACACAAGATAGAAGATTTATACACACAGAATTAGCAAGGTTGGAAAAGACTGTAGAGATCATGTCCAACCTTTTACCTAACTTACTAACCTACTCAACACCAATCCATCATCTAAACCATCTAAACCATCTAAATCATGTCACTAACTTCATCATCCAGAGACTCCATCACCTCCCTGGGAAGCCCATTCCAATGGGAAATCACTCTCTCTGTGAAGAAGTTTCTCCTGATATCCAACCTAATCCTCCCCTGATGCAGCCTAAGACTGTGTCCTCTCGTCCTGTCACTGGGAGCCTGAGAGAAGAGACCGACCCCCACCTGACTACAACCTTCTTTCAGGTAGTTAAAGACAGATAATTATGATGATAATTGCTAAATAAAATTCTAATTTAGAAAGTCTCAGGCAAACATATCCCAAAAGCTGTTCATCCTGTCCACTCTTCCTTCTAAGGACTGATAATTTTTAAAAGTGACTTCCTTCCTCCACTGGTTGCAGATGGAACCCAGAAAAACAGATTTGTTTGGATACCTCTGGGTGTATGGTTAATGCAAATATTTTTAATTATTTTATTTTTTTTTGCTTGAAATAGTATTAATGATAAAAAATACCCTGAAACAAATAAATGACTTATTGAAAGTCTCAGAACAAGTAAATGGCAACAACAGAACCCAGGTTAATGTAATTAATTCTGAAAATAGCTGGAGATACAGTGCAGAGAAGCCTCCAGGTAGAATGAACCATTACCGAAGGGTTGCTATAACACTGCAGGTCTACCTGCCTGTCATGGTCCCCATTTAAAAATGAAATAAAAATCAATTAAAAAACCGACCCCCACCTGACAACAAAAAACCCCACCCCAAACAAACAAATAAACAACAACAACAAAACCTTTAGTGATCTGTTAGATTAGGAAGGCCTGTGATATTGAGACTCAATTTGAGAACTCAATCTGAAGACATAAGTCTCCAGGATGCTAAGTTTAATTTGTTCACTAATTGTATAACTATTCATTACAACATCACAATGTAGAAGAGGCACCTGAGAGCTGGACCCACAGTGACAAAGGTGTGTATCCAATAAGAAGAGCAAGGAAATTTTCGATTCTGCAGCCAGCTTTAATAATTGCCCTTATTAAAGGTACTTTATTAAAGTGAGCAGAAAGAAGTGTTCATATATATTTTTTGTTTGCAGGGGAGTTTATTTATGGTTTTTAATCAGAAAGATGATAGCTCAGTCTAAGAATGAACACAGCTATAGACTAATACAGAGAAGCTGCACTAGAGTATTCCCCTTTTGGGAGCAAACCATATTGGATAAATAGTTCTATTACTGTGCTCTGGCTAGGGAGGTTGCCCTGATGCAATTACACTGGTATAATTGGTAGTGCTTTGGTGTAGAGGCAAGGCTTCATTGTGGATAATTTGTTGACAAAATGATTAATCATTTATCATTTGACAGTTAATCTGGAAGTCTATTAATTCACTTCTTACTCCTCCCCAGCCTCTACCCCCAGCATTCACACAGATATCCCAGTCTGGACCAATAATCCAGACTGGTGGGCCACTGGCAGACTCACCGTGGGGAATTGAAATCTATGTTGTTTTTAAAGTCGTTTGCCTGGTACTGGAGAAATGAAATCTGCCTCTTTTTTTTTTTTTTTTCGGCCTGATTTCCCATTTTAATATACAGCTTTCAAGTCTGGTATATTCGGCACAAAAACTGGCCTCCTGACCTCATCTTTCAAGTTGATGCATGAGGCAATATCTGACCAATTACATTCAAGTTGCAAGCCCTGTGTAAATGGAATATTTGTCAGGATGTGGATAGAAGTCAGTAATATTTCCCTTTATGTTTAAATGGCTTTTTAGCCACTTAGAGATTAAGTGGTGAATATAAAGGGAGAGACCAAAAAAAACTTTAAAAGGTGTTAAATTTATCATGTGCCATAAAAGCAAAGATATCTAATAAGCCACCAGTACTTCTTGGGTGTTTTTTGAGTTTCATTTTGCACTTTTGAGATTAAAAGATACATGCAAAAATATGTACAAAGTACCTTTTAGAAACTTTGGAAGAGGTCAAGGAGAAAATAGCTGGATTTCAAAAGCTGAACTTTTCAAGGATTTTCTCTGATTTCTCTAAAACAAGATAGCCTCCTCCTCCTCTTAATAGTTCTTCAATGCCTTTTTGGTAGCCAAAATCTTTGTTCTTTTTTTTTTT
>VXBA01004404.1:1119905-1138851 GCA_013399895.1 Serilophus lunatus | reverse complement strand
TAAGCAGCTTTGTAAAAGAAGAACTAAAAATTAATTATGGCTATGGAACTTTTGCACAGAAGAGTTTAAAAAGCACAGACGTAAAGAAGGGAAAAAGATGAGGGCCCATTTATCTCATATTGACAGGACTAGCTTCAAAAGATGACCTTGAATCATAATCATCCTAATGAGCTGAAAATATTTCACTTTAACAAGTGAAACTATAATCAAATCAGTTTCTGAAAGCTCTACTAATGAGCATTTCCTTTGATGAAAACATGGTTCACTGTCTTAGTCTGCAGGAGGTGCACTACAGTAAGAGGCCAGCTCATGACAACTCATTAGCTGACCTGGGGAGAGACTAATTTGAATGCTTTTGATAAAAATTTCAAGGCTTTTTACTTAAATTACAATTTATGCACTTTTATAAATAGTCTAATTTTTATAAGTAGGGGGAAACGGGTTAGGAAGACTTCAAAGTCATGGAACAAAGTTTGTTTACAACATTTATTCTGTAGGATCTGCAGAACTTTCAAGGGAGAATATTTTTAGCTAGTACTTTCCTCTTTTCCTCCTTAAAAAGCAAATGTTCTGAATTCAGCCAAGTCTTATGTTTGTTTATGCATAGGAGAGGTCTACCCTTCCCAGCTCCCTTCTTTCCTGACTGATGAAAACAGTGTAAACTCTATAGCATTTAGCACTGGCAATATTTGAAGTCACTATTATTTACAGTGAGCTACTATATCAATTATCTCCTAAAAAACAGGCTTGTCTCATTAGGAATCTCAGTAATTCATTCAATTTCTTTAAACTAGTGGCAGAACTTAAATGAGAAACGATTACACAAATCTGGTTTAGTACCGTACAGCCCCCCTCCAGGGCTTATTCATTAGGATTATTCATCATTTTAACTCCTGCTCTGCTCAACATGGAGGAACAGTTTTCTGGTTTTCCTCCCTGCACGGCGGAGTTGCTGTCAAAGCTGCGCTTCACACTGAATTGCTCTTCAGCCGTTTTAAGTTTCACTCCCAGTCAGATCTTGGTTTTCAGAGAGTTTTCTTTTCCCTCTTCAGCGCTGCCTTTGCTCCAGACTTTCAAGGCTGTTCGACTTGTGTGTGTGTGTTATGTGTCAGTGTGCTCCTCTCAGCCTCTGTGTGCTGCAAAAGCTACACTGAGATGTAAAGCGTGTGCAACTTGTCACTGTTTAACAGGTTATCCTCACTCTGACTGAAGTAGAGAATGTAATAGTTCCAGTTTGTGTTCCACTCAGTAGGTGACTTTTCAGTAACACACAAAGTAAGGGTTTTATACATTTAGTATAAGAAAAGCTGTATTTCTCTTGCTCAGAGAAGCTGTGGCTGCCCTATCCCTGAAGTGTTCAAGGTCAGGTTGGACAGGGCTTGGAGCAACCTGATCTAGTGAAAGGTATCCCCCATCCATGGCAGAGCCGTGGAACAAGATGATTTTTAATGCCCCTTCCAACCCAAACCGTTCTATAATTCTGTGGTTCTATGAGTGCAGGGAGTCAGCTCAAACCCGTGCTGGCTGCCGGGGATAAACATTGCAGAGCTCAAAGTGTCTCAGATCAGCTGCAAAGATCAGTTAAAATACACTTTATTAGTGAGTTGTAGCTCGAAATTGTAGTTTTGATTCAAAACTTGCTAAGGAGATCTACCTGGTGTTCCCCAGTCAAAGAATCACAGAATCATTAAGGTTGGAAAAGTCCTCTGAGATCATCAAGTCCAGCCTTCGACCTTTGGCCACTAAAGCATGTAATGAAGTACCACATCCACTCATTTTGGGAACATTTTCAGGGATAGTAACTCCACAACCACTCTGGACGTCCTGCTCCAGTTCTTGATGATTTCTTCAGTGAAGAAATTTTTCATAATACCCCATCTAAACCTCCCCTGGTGGAACTTGAGGCCATTTCCTCTTTCCTATCACTGGTTGCCTGGGAGAAGAGCCATTCCCTAAATGGACACAACTTCTTTTCAGGGGGTTGTATAGACCATTAAGTTACCCCCTGAGTCTTTTTCTCTAGGGTAAACACCCCCAGCCAAACCTTGTTGCTTTGCTATTTGAACAAGGCTTTTCACTGGTTATAGTAATTTGGTGGCTCATAGTTTTGGCATTTGCAAGTGGCATCAGCAAAACCAGCTTTTAAAAACTCTTAGAATATGTAATAGAAATTATGAAATGAAAAATTTGGAAAGAAAATGGAGCTAAGTGTTAGGGCAAATTATTCTTTTTATTTACAGTGCTGTTACAAACTCATAATACAAACTGGTTTGTGCTTGGAGGGTCATTGAAACTAAGTGTGATACTCCTCCTTCCCATCTAAAAACCAAAACCAAAACCAAACAAAAAAGAAAACAAACCCAAACCCCCACAGGCCTTGATTTTGAATGCTTTCCATTTTGGAGGAGTCCTCATAGGATTTTAATGAATTTGAAGACAAAGCAAAAAAAGATATTCTCAAAGGTTGAAGTGGAACAGGACATCGTGGGGGAGCAAATGCGCTGCTTCATCTCTGCATAACTAGGAAAAGACAGGGGGAAACCTAAAAATGTAAGGCCAAAATATAATTCATTAGACTTATAAATTCCTGTGCTTTTGGAGGTGCTTTCACAGAACAGGTATATTCATGTGTTTGTTCTGTCTCAAATCAAAGGTGGGAGTACTGCTTTAGATGGGTTTTACTCAAGTTTCATTTAAAGTTTTATTTCAAGGCCAGGCTGGATTGCACCTTGAGGAACCTGCGGCAGTGGAAGATGTTGCTGCCCATGGCAGGGGTGTCGGAATGAGGTGGTCTTTAAAATCTTTCCCAACCAAAATCATTGTAAGTTTCTCTGAAGTTTTTGTGCACATCAATCAGATTGAATCACTGAGAGTCAGGAGAGTTTATCACTTAAAAATTTAGCCAGTAGTTGGAAGCTCTGATAACTTATTTTTTTAATCTCTTGGGCTCTGCTAAACTTTGTGACAATATTTCCATCAAGGGGAAAAGAAGAAAAAGTGAAAACTTTTCTTGCTCCCCTGTAGGACGATCTACTTTTTTAAGTCCTTGTAAATGTAAAATAGAAGCAGTGGTGGTTTGACAGAAGAGGGAAACAAGGGAGGGAAAAAAAATCACGCGGATGCCCCGAATAGCTGTGGTGTTGAAGGTGATGTGATAGGGATTCAAACTGCAGCAAGCAGGTGGATGGCACGAGCTCCTCTCTGGAGAAAGGGGAAAGTGGACTTGCTAAAGACTCTGACTGATGATCCCTGTCAAATTTAGTTGCCGTGACTGAGGAATTTGCCAGCTAAGCTGTCAGCTGTAGTCATGGGCTGCAGCGTGGAGTTCTTTTACCAGAGGCAGCGGAATGGCTTTATGCTCCTGGAATATTAATTTAAAGTCCTTTTGTTACAGTTTAGGTCTTGCTAAATCTGACAGGGATTGTTAAATTGAGCCTTAAATTTGCATGTGTCAATTCTTATTGCCTCAACATCCTCTTAAAATCTTCTTGGAGCTTTCGTACCTCTTGTGCCATCACAGTGTGATGATTATACTGTGTTCCCAGGAAACACATATTTTGAGGTAGAGTTCTTCTAATTGTAAGCAGGAATCACCCACCTCATTGACTGACGAGATCTCCTTTTCCCTTCCTTTTCCCCTTTCATGAAATAGCAATAAAAGTAGATATCCAGTTTCTCTGGGATTGCACATTCAGCTTTGGCAAACTCCTTGCAACCCTTCCCTGAATGTCCCTCCAAAGTAACACTGATATATCTGGTGATAGAACACAATATAACATTTAAAGGAAAATTGTTATCTCCTTTACATGTTATTTCTTATTTCAGAGGTGAATTTTCCTTCAGGATTTATGAATGCATGAAATAAAAATTAAAAAAAATCACAACACAAATAATAAAAGGAAACTTGGTTGAAACATATTTCTAATATTTTCTTTTTTCCCTTTACAACAGTCTTAGTGGGTGAAAAATCAAAGGATAGTAAATACTGCAAGAAAATATAGTTAATTAGGAAAGCTTTGTGGCTGGCCCAACATCCAGCAGTCCCAATTAAGAGAAAGAACTCTTCATAAAACTAAGTAAGCAAATTCACCACAGTAACATAGAATCATATAAATATTAAAAATTCCAATTTGTGGATGTTTTCATAAGGAGAAAAGTTTTATGATTCATTTACAAAAATTGTTCATTGCACCTTTTTCCTTAGTCTTTTTTACCATCTTGGTTGTAGCAGATTCTAGAATTAGTCATTGGGATATCAAGAAAAAAACCTCTGAACTTCAGAAACACTGAAAAAAAAGACAGTCAGGGAGTGCTCAGATGGACAGTGAGCATCTGTGTAGTCTTTCATAAATCTGATGTTCTCGCAAATGTTAGTACAACAGAATATTCTTCCAAGCATTTATAAAAGACATCATGCTTCACCACCTACTTTAAAAAAATAATATTCGAAGGAAGAATCAGAAGGAATTATGCATGACTTGCAGAGCTAATCATACAGCTTGAATAACAAACATCAAATAGTTGCAGCAAACAGCTCATGAGCAACCAAATGTCTGAAAATTATTCATCAAAATAATTCTGCTAGCACTTAATAATCATGCTGAAAAAAAAATCACAAAAAGAAAATGAAAATAGAGTGAGTCTGTTAGCCTCTAAAAAAAAAATATAGTCAGACCAAGATATCTGAATTCAGGGACAGAGGCTGAGTTCTCACACGGCTTCATTCCAAGGACTAAAATCACCTATTAAAGACAAGGGACAATTTTGAGAATAAAGTTCAGTGAAAGACTCCAATTTTATCATTCTTAGATAATTTCTCTCCAAAGACTCAGCCAGACAGGAAGCTGCCCCCACCCTCCATCTCCATCTGAGTGTCATGGAGACACTTAGATGCTCCATCTAAGTATCATGGAGACATTTAGCTGATAAGGAAAAGATGATGAACAGTACTTAAAGAGAACTCACAAAAAAGATTGAGAGCACTTCTTACATGGGCAAGTGGTGACAGGACAAGAGGAAAGGTTTTTAAACTAAAAGTGGAAAGATTTATGTTAGATACTAGAAAGAAATCCTTTGCTGTAAGAGTGGTGAGGAACTGGCCTAGGTTGCCCAGAGAAGCTGTGGCTGCCCCACTCCTGGAAGCATTCAAGGCCAAGTTGGACATGGTTGGAGCAACCTGGTCTAGTGGAAGGTGCCCCTGCACATGGCAGGGGGCTGGAACCAGATGATCTTTAAGGTCCCTTCCAAATAAAATCATTCTGTGATTCTATTATTCTACAATGTTATAGTTTACTCCGCTCTAAAAAGGATGATCCAAGTCCCTCTCTTCCCTTTTCTTCTGGCCTCATGGTCCTCCTTCATGTCCACATTATAATTTCATTGCTGGCATGGTTATTCTATGAGAAATTCAGTCTATGGATGGGTATTGATAAGGATGACCATTTCTTCCATAGCGTGAAATTAATTTAAAAAAAAAGGTAGGAAAAAGAGAAAACAGAAATATTTAAAAAATGGAAACTATATGAATTGTTTCCATCTTCACTTGTGGTGCCAGCAGCTAGGCTTATGCTGCTAGGAGATTCTGAAAGAAATATCACAGAACAGTAGTGCATAAGGTGTGAATTATGCAGGAGAAGATTTTATGAGTAATTGGAATTTTTCATTTTCTAATATCAGTATTAAAGCAAAATGTGTGCATGTACGTATGTATATACAACAATGCTAAAATCTAGGCATCAAAATGTATCTGTTTATTCTTTAGGATGTAAAAAGAGACATTAGAAAGGGTATGTATGTGTAGTTATATGCATATGTTCAGAATTAATTTAATTGAAGAGATAATTTTAGTCCATGATTTCTATATAACCATGATGAAAAAGTAGAACTTATTTTTAAATGTTGTTTCCTAGTGATAGATGTTGAAAAGATAATTTGATATAGTCTCATACCATGTTGTCACTTATCAAGATAATTTGTTATGGAGGAAAAAGTGATTCAGCTAAAAATCTTGTTATTTTGTTGATGTTTACATTTATTCTGGCCTTACTCAGACTTCTCATGTTTTATACAATTTTTTTCCTGATGAATGTTCTCTTTCCCTCTTATGTGTGTCTTGGCAGTCACGCATCTCTTCTGCTCCATGACTGATTTTTAGGTGGCAGTGAGCTTAACTGGTGATCTGAGAAGGAGTTTATAGGGTCAGGAATGGAAAGCAGAGGCCACCTCCTTGTGCCACAAGCATAGAGGAGCTGGAACATGGTGGGACCTTTTCCTCCAGATACCTCCTTTAATGCTCTCATCCCTATTTGCAACACATCTCTGTGGCTTCTCCCCAGTCAGATGATCTCCTGCTTTCCTCTCCCTGCACTTTACCTGGTTCAGGTGCCTCAAGCCCTGTGAGAGAGGAAATTTCAGAGGTTTGCCTGAGGGTGTAAGGCAGGAAGCCACGTCAGACAGAGCCTGCTGTCTGACCCAGCTCTAATGTTGTGGATTGCTGCCTCCAGGATGCCTGTAGCGTGTCTACAGCTGTCCACATGGTTCTACTGGCTCCCTGAGCCTGAAATACAGCTTAGACCTAGTTAGTGGGAGCAACACTAGAAGGGACTCTGATTCAGAAAGCTACTCTAGGGAGGGAACACTTTGCTTTGAAGCTGTCTCTGAAGAAGCTTTGCTTGCCTCCTTGCTTGTCCTTCTGTCCTCATGACGTTGATAGTTCACAGACCTGTTTCCAAAAATACATTTCATATTTCAAAAGAAAAAAAAAAAAGGAAAAAGAAAAATTTGTTTTGAACAGTGTTCCCTGATAATTCTGTTCTTAAAGAGTGAGCTTGTTTTCTGCACAAAATTTCAACCTAAGTTTTAAAAGTGTCACCTAATCTTATTCTGAAAACAATGTATTGTCTTTTTAGTGATGTTATGGTTTGTTGTTAAGGGGCCATATATAGTTACATTGCAAGGGGAGATGGAATCTGCCTAATACATATATACACACACACACATAGCTATCATCTATCTATCTATCTATCTATCTATCTATCTATCTATCTATCTATCTATCTATCTATCTATCTATCTATCTATCTATCTATCTATCTATCATCTATCTTCTATCTTCTATTCTGCTCTGGTAAGACTCCACCTGTAGTGCTGCCTCCAGCTCTGGGGGTTCCTAACAGAGGAAAGACGTGGTCATGTTGGAGGGAGTCCAGAGGAAGCCACCAAGATTAAAGGGATGGAGCACCTCTCCTATGAGGAAAGGTTGAGAGAATTTGGATTGTTCAGCCTGGAAAAGAGAAGGTTTTGGAACGATCCAGTACCTGAATTGAGTCTGCAAGAAACATGGAGAGACATTATTTACAAAGGCCTGGAGTGACAGGACAAGGGGGAATGTCTTCAAAGTTTGGATACGATATTGGAAAAAAATTCTTTGCTGTGACGATGGTGAGGGCCTGGAACAGAGAAGTTGCCCAGAGAAGCTGTAAATATCCTGTTCTCAGATGTATTCAAGATCAGGTTGGATGGGGCTCTGAGCAGCCTGGTGTATTGGAAAGTCTCTCTGTTCACAATAAAGAGGTTGGAATTAGATGACATTTCAGCTCTCTTGCAATTGAAATAATTCTGTGATTCCATGATTTTTATTCTGTTTGTACACCAACTATCCCTACCTAACATTATCTAGAAGATGAAGAAACTGAGAAAATAGATGATGTTTATATGATGCTTAAACAGAGCTGAAAATCCATTTTATTTTGTGTACTTTCTACTCCTTAGTGTTTAAGGCTTTATTGATGACCCACAGTCAGGCAACTGACTGACAGAATTAGCTAGAATTTAGATCAATGAAATGGTGGATCTTCCTTTCTATTGCAACACTTCCAGTGCTTGAGAAATTTCTGCTTCTTTAAATATATTTCTGCTGGCTGCCATAGCATGTGTATCACTGGATACAGTGAAAATGTAGAAAAGGTTAAATCATAAAGATTTGTTCTTATTTTTTCTTTAAAATGATGATTAAATATTGATACAAGTCTATACTTTTGAATCAATTTTTTTTCTTACATCACATTATTCACATTTTTTTTTTATCCCTGTCACTCACAGGCTGCTCTGTCATTGATCCTGGCTAGAGGTTAATTCTCTGTCATATGTAGTGAAAAGGCTCTGTGAATACTCTTTACCTGCTTCCAGTGCAACGTGAATTGTTCTCAGTAAAAATCATGGCAGTAACAATTTTTAGCTTATTTGAGTGACTTTGCTGTGACACAGATGAGGACATACTGCCTTCTGGCAGCTGGACTGGGGGGCATTAATCTCCAGCTGATTGCAATAAACAAACAAAGACATAAATGTCTTGAAAAGGAAAAGCTTAGGTTGCAACACCAGCGAGTGGAGTCAGGGAGGTAGAAGTAAGAGATGGTAAGGGATCATTCCAGTTATCCAGACTGCACAGTTTTATTGTGTTATTAAATAAAACAGAATGAAAAATTATACCCAGTTGAAATGCGTTGAACAGCTTTTTGCTGTCAACTTTTTGTGTTGTGAATATGAGTAAGAAGACAAAGGGGATTCCTCTGTCTTTTCAAAGGTTCCTCAGGCTTTGTTTTAACACTTTTTTTACTGAGCTCAAGCTCAGTTTCAGCCAGCTGCTTCATTTTACTTCAGTAGCAGGGACATGGCCAGGCTATGTTGGCCACTCCCAGGGCCAGAGAATGTTACATATGTGTAAATTTATTAATATAGATATAGCATATTGACGAAAAATTAGGAGTCACAATTACTGAAAGTCGTTTGAATGGCCACACAAAGGAAACAAACTTTTCCACACAGTTAGGATGCACAACCAAAATGGCTTTGGATGCTAGTCTTCCTTTCTTCTCTTTTCTCTCCTTTTTCTCATTCCCTTTTTCATAAATAATTAGTTAACCTATGGCAAGGGGAATAACCTAAAGTTCATTTTCCAGGCTTAAATAAAACATTAGCTGGTTTGGCATTTTCAGATTTCAAAAGCTTCTTTCAAGAGGTAAAGAGAGTTCTTAGATATTAAAGACTAAAGCCAGTGATAATTGCCACTGGGTTAATTGGGAATGAGAGAGAACAAGCTTGGAACCCACTCAAATTAGTTATGGATTAATGAAGCCATGGAAAATAATAAGTTAACGTTGTAATTGATAAAGCTATATCAAAGGCTGTGTGTTTTGCTTGAGTTTTGCACCAGTTATTTGTACCCAGAACTTTCTGCTCCTCCACCAAATTATTAATAGTTGAAACCCTCATGTTCTGCAAATCCATACTCACTTTACCTCTCTCTTCCACCAGGGCAGGATTTCATCATGCGTGCAGTCATCGTTGCTGCATGAGGAGAAAGAGCATAAATCATCACATCCTTAATCCTCTCAGAGAAATCTGTATCTCTCTGCTGCACTGGAGGCAGTGCAATGCACCTCATTCAGCTCTCAGGAAGTATAGTATGATTCTGCCAGATAAAAGCTAATTTCTAGGGTTTCTCAGGAGCAAAGGGCAAAGAAACAGGGATTACCTCTTGCCCAGGATAAGCATGTGAGTAGGAAAATAGCTCTACATGTTAATACTATGGCACACATTGATATATCTTAGTCAATCACAGACACTTGCTATCAAAAAGTTACATTTCTTGTCATAGAAGAGGGATTAGAATTATCAACAAATGTTTTCTCTCTTGATGTAGATAAAATGAACTGCCTGTCTCACACTTTGGTTGGCCTAGGAGTGGAACTGAATATTCGGGTTAAGTGTTATGTTAGATGTTTAAATTCTAAATGGGAACTAACCCACACTGTCAAATATACATAGAAATTAGAACTTAGACATTGGGACATTAAGTCATTGGGCCTTAATGGCAAGTAACTCAGCTGTTGTCTGTGCTTCTCCGGTGTTTGTTTGCAGTAAGATCGGGTTGTAGCACCTGGACTTGCTCTGATTAATAGTTTATTTATCTGTAAGTAGGTTATTTGCAGAGCAGTCACTAATCACTACCATAAGTTCGGATGGCAGAATCTGACCCTGAAACACCACAATGCAGTTGAACAGTTGACAGCATTTAAAGACCATTGAAATCCTATTAATGGGGCTTCTGTTTAATTTGCACTTTCAAAGAAAACTGTAGTCTTGGAAAAATTATTATCCATCAAAGACGACCTTATTGAGACATCACAATGAATATTAGTCTGGGGTAATATGTAAATCTGGGTGTCATTTGCATGACAATACAGTCTAACCCACCCCATGCTCCCATCTGACAGCCCAGTACCAACACGTAAACTGTAAACAATAAAAGGGGACAGAATGCCTCAGCGGGGGTCCCGCAACACTCAACGTGAGAGAAACAAAACATCTCCTGCAGACACAAAGCCAGATCCGTTAGTTTAATAAGAGTGAAACCAATTCGGGAGCTTTCTGGTCAAAGATCTGACACAATTTCCAAGTTACTCCTCAACAGTGCTGTCATGATCTACTGTAACTTCTGGTAAGACCCAAAGAAGTTTAATCAAGCAAAACTGCTGAAAATAGAAATCTTTGCTGGATCACTAAGAGCTGCTTTTTAAAGACTGGCCTTCTTTTTACTAGAAGCTAACATTGCAGGCTTCAAAAAGTACTCTCTTCAAAACAGTTTTCATAGAGGGATTAGGAACAGGACAGTAGAAACACATAAGCCTTTAATCAATAGGTCACCCGTTAAAATTTGGCTTACAATGGCACTGTTTGCAAGCGACTGACATCTGTGAGCAGCATGTGTAAACTGTCAAGGCTTCATTGGTGTCAGAGAAACTAAGATAATTTACCCCAGTTTAATATCAGAACCCTGTAGTCTTCCCCTTAGTCACTGGAGAGGAAAATTTCTCTATATGATTCGCAATTCGTAAGTGGATTCATCCAAACACTGTGACTGTATTTTGGCTCTACTGAATACTGATCTCACATGCCCTTCAAATCTAAAGAATAAAAGGGCTGATATACTCTCTTGTCCATTCTCTCATCTTCCAAATCCTTTCTCTAGCCTCACTTCTTCAAAGAGGCTTTAAACTCCTACAGTGCAATGTAAATGAGGTGAGGAACTTCACTGAAGTTTCCAGTAGCATGGAATATGAGCAGCATGGCTGAAGAAATAGCTCCACTGCCCTAAATGTACCCACCATGAAAAGTGATGCATTCTGAGCTAATGATGAGGTTAAATTTTGTTTGAGTCATGCAACCCATCTGATGGATTCTCTGTGTCACTACAGGTAGTAGGAGGAGCAGAGGAGTCAGCAGCTGGCCTTGGAGAAGGGCTAAGTCCAGTACAGCATCAACAGCTGCCTTGCTGATACTGAGCATGCAGCACACTCCATAATTGTGTTCTATATGCTGAACTTCCCTATATAATGACTCGGGAAGGTTATGCACTTTGGGCATGAAAACCTAAATATAACTATTACCCCTTAGTGTAGAGCTGGTTGGATGTGCAGGGGTATTTCTGAGATCCTATGGGTCTTGGCAATTGGAGACAACTGGAGTCAAATGTTCTTTTACAGCTCAAAGGCTTCACTTTTTTCAGTGTTTGGAAAGTCAGAAGTCTATTTGCTTTTAATATGTAGAGATGCTTTCACCCACCTTTGAAGAACAAAGTGCTAGACATGGTGTTCCTTTCAAAGTAGGAAACTCGGAGTTTCTTCCCTTCTTGGCTCGAAGTCAGCCATGCAGGTTTACTGCTCTTCAATGGGAGCTCACTAAGAGATATCGATGTTTCTGTCTTTACGTCAAACATTATTGCAAAAGTCACCATCTGAAATTAAAAATTACCTCAGGCATCAGCAGCTTGAACCCACCAGATGCTGTGGCTTCTCTTCTGACTGGAGAGCAAATGAACCTGTGTCCTTGAGAAGGAAGATGGCCTTCTTTCCCACATGTGTCTGTGCTCCAACCATTGGATTATAATATGAAAGACGGACATTGTCACTCTTCTCAATAGAACGTGTCTGTATCTCTACTTAATGAAGTGTGTGTCTGAACTGGTAAACTGGTAATCTGAAAACATCTGCCAGTTCAACGGCCTCAGGGGACGTTGCTGGTATCAAAGCAATCAGACAGGAACATCTCTGAGCATGGACAAAAGTGGAATTCAAAGAGTTCAGAAAGGTTTAAATAAGCTGAGAAACACCATAATAACAAAATCTCTTCCAAAACCTGGCAGCTATTCACCTGAACAGACAAATACAGGATTTGAGTCTGACACCCTATTTTATGCATCTAGACTCTAGATCTGAAGAAGTCTAGCAAGATTTAGAAGATTTTTTTCTAGCTCAACACTGAGAAGAATGGAAATGATCTTCACAGCCACACTTTCCCTCCGCAGTATTTCTATATACTCTGTATATAGAGTTTCATCAATTTCTGGACCCAGATTGCTATTTTTTTAATTGTGTGAGAATTCACTATACATTTCTTAAAGAAAATACCTTTTAAAATATTTTTTTCAGAGAACATCTGAGCTTTTCATGCGGATTCTCTTGTTTTGGCATTTATATTGCTTTTTTCCTATGCAAGATTGCATGATATAATCTATAGCAAATGACAAAGTGGAAGTGAAGGACACAGACATATTTTCCATGAAACCAAACATTTGATTATTTTACCCTGAAAATTTTGACAAAATTGTAATGTTCTTGAAGAAAGTTTCCCTTTGTCCAGTCAGCATTCTCCCATGTTCTTTTGGAACACTTTATTACCAGTTCTAACTAAATTCACATGAGAAAGGTAAAGGCAGCAATATGGCAAACAACGCCTATGATATTTCAGAGAACAACTGCTTGACATTTATATTAGATTTCTGGCCGACTATTACAATATCTTTGATGACTGAGATCTTGATTTAACTCCTCATGGAGGTAAAAATGCACCTCCCCGAGCCTGTGAAGATGCAGTGCCAAGGAGGAAGAGCAGATGGTGTTTGCCTTGTCCCTGCCCCCTGAGTATCACCCAAAGGGATGACAGCTTTACGCTGCACCTTGGCTCCACAGAAACCTGATGAGGGAAGATCCCATGTGGTTGAACTGAACGAACCCATCTCCTTCTGCTCCTTTCACAAAGGTGTGGAAAACAAGTCCTGGAGAGATCTCAAGAGGCTGTGCCATCCATTCCCTGTTCCCAGCTGGCGTCAGCAGGTTCATGGTTGACGCAACATAGTTTTGGGGGCTCTGTCAGCTGAGTGTGGTTTCATGCGCAGGGAGTGAGGGATTAAGAACAGAGAATCTTTATGAGAAGGTGGGATATTAATAGCTTTCTTTCCCAAATTAGAGACTAATCATTCTGGTAGACAATATTTTAGAGTTTGGGAGCTGCTCAACCTTCCTAAAGGCAAGAAAAAGCCGAGTGACTGAGTAGTAGTGCCATGTCTGTAGGAGAGGAGCTCCTCATGGCTTTGATCTAGTGAAAAGGTAGAACCCATTGCTCCATGAAGGTGCTTCACTTCCTGGCTTTTAGAAGTGCACCCATGTGCACTACTTTGAGATAGTTTCTGCTAGCATATCCTCTTTGGTATGAGGAAAAGGATTTATTCTCATTTTTATAGGGACGTGCTGAAACACTGAATTCCCCAAATCAATACTGTACCTGCGGGTAAGTCTACTTGTCTGTGCTTTGTCAGGTACTGACAGTCTTCCAGATACATGAATGTCTTCTAGAGATCAATGACTGCAGCAGTAGCCTCTCTCATGAAGCCACCTTCGTGGGGGGAACGAATTTAAAGTCTTGATGAAGATGCACCTTGCCAGAGAAAATATTTATTCTGCTAGTGGTACCCTGGACTGTTGTATATGCCAACAGATGACAGTGCAAGGCTGAGATTAAATCAGTCCACTACTGATTGTTAGGTTTATGTCTACTACATTTATATCTAATATAAAATAGACCCTTACTTTACTAGTGAGTGTAAAAATTGTTTACAAGAAACAATAAAATATTAGGAATATTGGAAAGAATTTCTTGCCTTTAAGATTGGTGAGGCCCTGGTACAGGTTGCCCAGAGAATCTGCTGTCTCATCCCTGGAAGTGTTCAAAGTCAGGTTGGATGCGGCTTGGAGCAACCTGGTTTAGTTGAAGGTGTCCCTGCCCATGGCAGGAGGGTTGGAACAAGGTGAGCTTTAATATCCCTTTTGACTCGAATCATTCTCTAATTTAGATAGATAGATAGATAGATAGATAGATAGATAGATAGATAGATAGATAGATAGATAGATAGATAGATAGATAGATAGATAGATAGATAGAAAGAAAGCTTATACGCATAGGATTAGGTAGGCAAGTGTATCCATGTGCTGGGTGAGGTGTAGATTGCCACCTTTGTCACCTTATGAAGTGATGAATGTCTAATGGTACTTGCAGTATCTCTTTCCCTGTGTTTCTTAGTTTAAAAAAAATGCAGTCACTATCATGTCTAATATGTATGCACATGTATAAGTGTACCAATTTTCTGCAAGTGGGAATAAGTTTAAAATTGTTATAATTATCAGTATGGGCTATACTGTGCCTTAAGGCACAGCTCTAAGCAAGGGCTGGTGCATAAACTAAAAAGAACTGGCTGGATTTTATTTCCTTCCTTTCATTTCCTCCCCTTCTCCTTCTTCCCCTAAGGAAAAACAGGGTGGGGCAAAAAGGCTAATTGCAAAATTCTCCCCCAGCCCTTTCTTAGTGTCACCAGACCTCTGAACAGAAGCAATGAAACATTTTGGCAACGCTGGACCCTCTCTCTCCTGACACAATCATCTTTTCTATTCCTCACAGGTTCCCAGCTTCCTTGTCTCTTTCCACCTCCCTCAGGTCACTTTTTCTGCTGCTGCTTTGAATTGTTGGAAACTCCTGGGTTCTCTTTCTGGGCAAGTGCAACCTGACGAGTCCTTGGCATATTTGCCTGTAGATGTCACATCGTCATTACCTCAACCCTGTTGCAGCTCTTTTGGGGCCTCTCAACCTCCCTTTTTATCCCTACCTTGTTTGAACAGGTATTTATATCTCTGTTTGTAGTATGAAACAGGGGACAGCTTGCAAGGTGAATTATTGGCTCAGCCAGTTTGTGTATGAGACCCTTTTGAGCTGAGGAAGTGGATTTAAGCCCCCATCAGTTGCCCATCAGTTTCTGCAAATGAAAAGCCTACAGTCATTGTTGTCTGAAAAAATGCCACACAGGGAATTTGCTTCTCTTCCTTTTCTGGGGTATTTGGTATTTTTAGGCACTTGGCTCAGGGATCTACATTATCAGCCTGCTGACCCTGTGCTCCCCAAATAATCAGTGGAGAAAGAGAGATGAGCACACTGGAGGGAAATGTGTATCTTAGGGGTGAGAACTTACCCTATGGAGCTGCCTAGATCTCCCTGTAGGGCGATGCTTGAAGAATAGACTTTTTTTGCCTCCAGTTACATGTTGTGGATGTGGGGGCTTATTTCAGGTAACAAACTGACAGGTATGTCACATTGATTTGTTTACTCTTTTTTATGATGAAAATGATCGTGTCCCATGAATCATTCAAAGTTACATGAATCGTTTTGCTGTTCTCACTGTCTGACCTTTTTCATTTGATCATTGTTGATTCTTCCATTTACAATAAGGAATGAAAAAGTCATGCTAAGGTCAAATACAGTTTATTTTAAAATTTAAGATTTCATGGTAAAGGAAGAAAAAGTTCAACTATTCAGTTGTGTTTGAGTGCACTCATTGGGTCACATTATTTCTACATCAAACTGAGATTTCTTTTATTTAACAAAAAAAATCCAAAAGCCTGGAGACTTAGTTATTGCTAGCTCTCCAGTCACATCAGTCAACATGGGATTTAAGGTGTCAGGATGACAAAGAACAGTTCAATTTGTTCTAACATTGCACCTATACTCATGTACATATTAGAAAGTTACAGAATCTCAAAGAGGCACCATTTGAAATGCTCTGTGTTAAAAGGAGGCAATTAGTGGCAAGATGAAATGAAGGTACAGTTGTAATTATTTCATATCTTGAAACAAAAAGGAAGGACTGAGATGTAATTTCACCGTTAAGGAAATGCAAGGCTTCTAGAAACGAAAAAAAAAAAAAAAAAAGAAAAGAAACTTTTTTAGAACTAATTGCTTGGCTCTAATTAGAGAATCTAACCTTTGGAGGAATAGTGGCTGTTGAAACTCCAATTTTATTTGCATATATTAATATGTACATGACAATTACACCCCCAGAGAAAGTACAGCCTGTGCCCCAAAAGCCTAGTTTTAAATTTAGAAGCAAGAAAGAAATTCTAAACAACTTAAGAACATTTCAGTATTTCTGTAGACTTAGGATCCATTTTATGAAAACTTTAGAGTGCTGAAATGACAAGTCTAGTTGTCATTTTAGATGATGTAGAGATGCACTTGCTTATGTTTGAATGCTTATACACAACTATCCATATTATCTATACCTGTACATGTGTAAGTGTGAAAAAATTAGAATTATAGAATCATTAAGGTTGGAAAAGACCTCTAGGATCATCAATTTGATACATATATCTAAAAAAACCTAATATACATGAAAGTTGTCAGTATTTAGCCTGTATTTGCAATATATGTTGGTAAAGGGGATTATCCCATCATACCCAGCAATAATACAGGAATGTAGAAAACCCTCGATTGTTGCTACCAAAGAGTTAAAAAATGTGGGTAAACATAAGAGAATTTGGGGAACTTGGTTTTGAGACCCCCAGACATTAAAATCTCACTACATTGTTGTTGAAATATCTGCTAAAGGTCTAGAATGGTAACTCCAAACTATTAACATTGAAATCTTGATTACATCAGTTGTGAAGATAGAGATTAAATTGTAAAGGTAAGATCATGGTTGTCATTATCTTGCTTAGTAGAAAATCTAAGCAACGTAGGAAAGGAAATATCTATGAAACCTTTACTGGTCATTAATTGGCAAGTCCCTTTGTTTGGAACTCTGGAATAAATATTGCATGGAACAATTTTGGGGTCACTAATAAATTAATGGATAATGAGCAGTACCTTTTCCAACACGTCTTCAGATTGTCTAGTAATTTCATATTTTTGTGTTCTTGCAGAATTTCAAGCTCTTAGACATATTTCCCTCTCTTTTTGGGGTAAGAATTCTGGCTGCTGTTGCACAAAGGTGGTGCAGAGTTATTGATTTCATTTATCAGAGATGGTGTTGCAGTTCACTGAACACAAAATTATACATACATGACAGGTTAGCAATATTCTCACGTGTTTGTGTAGAAGTTTAACAAACTCAAATATAATTTAAAAAAATTCAGAAAAAGTCAGAAAAATATTTTTGAAGAAGGAAATCCCAGAAAAGGACAATAAAGTCAACAAACACTTCATATTCACAAATATTAACAAACCTTCAATTTCAAATTATGCATAAGTAACAAAATCTATTATTCTGAAATATCATTATTAAATCAAATCGTGCTATTGCATTGATATAAAGAGCTACCAAAAAAAAAGCATATTAAAATTCTCACTATTCTTCCTGTAATTTTTACAGTATCAAGTATTATATTAAAAATACATTAATTACTATGTAATTTATACAAAAGAAAAGTCTACCTAAATGTCTGGAAAGTTTGAGATTCAAAATTTGGCAATTTCTGGTGCAAATTCTTTGAAAAAGCAGTAAAAAAAATCCTCCTAAACAAATATAGTTCTTATAACTTGTGATGAATGTGTAAATTAATCTTCCAGAACAAAAAGTTGGTTATGCCAACATTGTAAAATTTCTGCTAAAACAATCTAGATAAACTTCTTGAATTATGTAATATTATTTTATCTTTAAAAATCTATTATCTTTAAGTTCCACAGCTGTTGGATTTTTTTATCTTCAGAGTCAAACATTCCAAATTCAAGACCTGTGATATCTCAGGAAATATACTCTTGATCCTTAAGAAAACTCTGCTTTTGAAAATCATGGTCACTTTTTCAATGCACAGAAGTGAAATCAAAATTTGGGCACCTGCATTTGAGAACCCTCTTCGATGTTTCTGATAAATGAAGGTGAAATTCGTTCACAGGCATCAGACAGCAAAACAGTGTCAAGATTAGATCTGCACAGACTTCAGAAGTACGACCAGGACACATATGCTACATCTATTTAATATTCCTGGGGCCATTGGCAGAGGCACTGGAAACCAGAGTTCAGGTGCCAGCATGGTCCATGGCACACTTGGCAAGCACTCTCCCATTTCCTGAAAAGTTTTAGAAATTCATAAGGTCGAGGGATTAGTCCCAGCTTGGATGTTGAGACCTTACTTCAGGATGCAAACTTCATTAAGAATCTGAGCACGGATGGGTGGTAACTCAGGGCCATAGGTGTTCATCTCAGGGCCAAAGAACAAACTAGTGCTCTTCAGCCAGACTTAGACTGTCTTCCCATTGGTAATTTCATCCCGGGTGAATGCCACGGACTTTAAATTCTTTTCCCCATTATATGAATTAATGTCAGGTGTTTCTTTCACAGCCTAGATGGCAATCTTATAACTGAAACAATTTATCTGGGTGTTACTTTAAAGCAGAAATGGAAGGTTTTCTATATGAATGGAGCATATTTTTCCAATGGCCAAATTCCAACAACAGAGTCAGATTAAAACACACATTTCTAAGATGAAGGATAATATCCACAGTTTATGCTCATGGTGGGACTTGGTGATCTTAGAGATCTTTTTCAACATTACTGGTTCGATGATTCAGACAAGTATCCGATGTTAGTGAAAGCAAATGTCTTTCAGCACATTTAAAGAGATGTTTAGGACCACCTCCATTCTCAGTTATAGTGATGCCACTGAAATATCTTCAATTCCTATACAGGCCAACCTGTGACCATTGCTAGTTTTATTTGCACTGCACACCACTGAAGATCCTAGTGAGCTGTTGACAATGCTCTTTTTTTTTTTTTTTTTTTTTT
>VXBA01004404.1:1092922-1119878 GCA_013399895.1 Serilophus lunatus | reverse complement strand
TTTTTTTTTTTTTTTTATCAGAATCTAGAGGCTTTCTCTTGGTAACTTCTTTTCCTAAGGGGAAAATATGAATAAAATAACAAGTAAAATTTATGACAGTGTTATTTCTGTTATTTCTGAGACCTAAGTAATGTGTCTTCATATGAAAGTGAATGCATATTCATTTAAGAGCTTAAATGATGGCATGATGTCAGAACCAGTGTATGGCATAGGGATCATTCACATCTTGTTACAACCAGTGATTACAGAGGAGTCATTCTGTAGTTCAACAGCATTATTGAGGCTTATTCTCTGTAACAAATGATATCTTTTATTTTATTTTGTGATTATCCAACAGATCACTGAACCATAAAGTGCTGCTGCTCCCAGCTAAGAGAAAGAAACACCAGGGCCATATGTCTCTCCTGGAACTGTTACTGTTCTGTATATAATTATCATTTTTCTATCTGCCACTCACAGTGTGGGGGTCAGACTCCAGTTACCTCTGATATTTCTGAGCATCTGACAGAAACGATGGGAGATGGAATTTGTGTCATAATAGATGTAATGACTAATCATTATTCTTTTCCCCAAGTCACTGTGAAAGATTGCTTTAAAATTCAATTAAAAGTTTCAGCCTGACATCTGCATGATTAGAGCTATTTAGTATAACATCTGACTTGCATAACTATGAATAATGTCATATTCATAACAGCAATTTCTATTTTTTTCACTTACTGAAATCCGTTATCTCAATGATCATTATACTCATGACCATCTCAGGCAAGATGCCATGGATTTTGAATCACAAAATCATTTTCATACACACACACTCATATTTACATGCATAAAATTACTAATACGACTCATGGTGGACTTGCTTGCATTTCTCTTTCTTTCAGCTTACAAAATTTATACTATCTGATCTTCAAGGAGTCCTCTAGTCATGTTACTGCTCTGTACACACCCTCCTAAGGCATTATTCCTTCGCCTATGCTTCCACACCAATACATAAAAAATAATCAATATAGCCAAGATAAGGGAATGCATACCAGTCATCCTTTTCCTTTCAGCATTTACAGAGATAGAACAGAGAAATTTGGACTTATTAACTCTAGCATTTTGAGCCCTATCCATTGAAGAAACATCTGAATCACTCTGATTATTTGCTATTCAATCATAAATACTTTAAAAAAAATCAAAAAACTTTTTCCAAGATCAATTCATAAGATTCCACAAGATTTCTAAATAAAGGAATAAGAAGTCATCTGAAATCAGAAGTCAGATTCAGCTGAAGTGATTTAGTGGCAAGGTGGGGATTGGCCTCTTCTCCAGCTAACTACCGATAAGACAATGGTAAATGTCCTCAGGTTGGGCCAGAGGAGGTTCAAATTGCATATTCAGAAAAAAATTCTTCACTGAATGAGTGGTTAAGCATTGGAACGGGCTGTCCAGGGCAGTGGTGGAGTCACTACTCCTGAAAGTGGCATTTCAGGATGTGGTTTAACAGGCACGGTCATATTCGGTTGAAGATCAGACTACATGAACTTGGAAGTCTTTTCCAACCTTAATGATCCTGATTCTATGATTCTCAGTCCCATACTAAGGAATATTGATTAAAAGACTCCAGTGTAGACTGTTCTGAGCAGTAAAAAATACTGGTTTTTAGGAATTAGCATATGCAGGCTGTTGAAGGATAGGACAGGAAATATTATCTTTAGGCAATGGATTTGAGGACTGTATACTGGAAAGGTTATAAAAAATTTGCTTGCAACTCTGAGCTATAGGAGTTTGGTGAAAGAAAGAAAGAAGATACACATGAAATATTTGTGATATTTTAACTTGTAATGAAGAGACACAGGACCCCTTATAATATCACCTGGAGTAGTTAATGAGGCATGTGTTTTTCAGAAGACCAGGCTCAGAGCTGGAGTACCGGGAGTAAGCTCGACCCAGCAGCACCTGTAGACAAGAAATATGTTTTAGCCTGGGAGAAAAAAAAAAAAAAAAATTGAACCTGCTTAGTTTTGCTACTCTTTAATGTGTCCTGGGAGCAATTTCCTTCAATTTGTTCAAAGGAATAAAATCATAAGTCAAGGAGCCAGCTAGTGGGACAGCTTGAATGAAAACTGAGACATGACATGCTGGAAATGAGTTGGGGAAAGAAGGTGCCATTACAATCTGAAACATTTGAAGAAATTTACTTAAAAAGATAAAATTGAATGTCTGAAAACTGAGGTACAAGAGAATTCTCTGCTACTAATTCTTGCAGCTCTGGTCATTAGCTTCTCTCATTTTCAAGTCTGCATTTGATTTCTAATCATAATAAACCAAGTCCACTAGCTCAATAAGTTTTTTTCCCTCTGATTTCTTTGCAGAAAGAGGTCACAGGATTAATTAGGTTGGAAATGACCTTTGAGATCATCAAGTCCAAACTATTACCTAACACAATCCCATCAACTAAACCATATCACTAAGTACCTAATCCAGTCTCTTTAAACACTTCCACGGATGGTGATTCCACCACCTCCCTGGGCAGCCCATTCCAATGACAAATCACTCTTTCTGTGAAAAGTTTTTCCTAACATCCAACCCCTGACTCAGCTTGAGTGTGTTCTCTCATTCTGCCACTGATTGCCTGAGAGAAGAGACCAATCCCCACCTGGCTGTATCCTCTTTTCAGGTAGCTGTAGAGAGTGATAAGGTCTCTACTGAGCCTCCTCTTCTCCAGGCTAAACAACCCCAGCTCCCTCTGCTGCTCCTCACAGGGCTTGTGCTCCTATCCCTTAACCAGCCTCATTGTCCTTCTCTGGGTATGTTTGACCATCTCAGTATCTTTCTTAAGCTGAGGGGGTCAGAACTGGACACAGCACTCGAGGTGTGGCCTCACCAGTGCTGAGTACAGGGGAAGAATCACTTCCCTGCTCCTGCTGGCCACACTAGTCATGATCCAGGCCAGGATGCCATTTGCCTTCTTGACCACTTGGACACACTTCTGTCTTATATTCAGCTTTCTGTCAATCACTACCCTCAGGTCCCCCCTCTCTGCCTGGCTGCTTTCCAGCCACTCTGTCCCCATCCTGTACCATTGCATGGGGCTGTTGTGGCCACGGTGTAGAACCCAGACCTTGGACTTGTTAGATCCGATGCCGTTGGATTCAGCCCATCTCTCCAGGCTGTTAAGGTCCCTCTGCAGAGCCCTCCTGCCCTCTAACAGATCGACATTTGTTCCCAGCTTGTTGTCATCTGCAAACTTACTAATGGTGGACTCAGTCTCCTCACCCAGATCATCAATAAAGATATTAAACAGGACAGGGCCAAACACTGATCCCTGCACCATTCACCACCACTCTCTGGACCTGGCCATCCAGCCAGTTCTTAACCCAGCCCAGAGTGCACTTCCAAGCCGTGGGCTGCTGTTTTTCCAGGAGTTTGCTGTAGGGGATGGTGTCAAAGTTGTTGCTGAAGTCCAGGCAGACACATCCACTGCCTTCCTCATATCCACCAGATGGGTTACCTGGTCAAAGGAGATCAGATTGGTCATCCCTGCATTAACTTCATTGCAACAAGTCAAGCTTTTCTGGGAAACTATTACCCAATATTATGCATCTAATGAGTGACTGAATTGGGAATTCATCCCTCTGTAGTCTCTATAGCTACATCCACACTAATAAATTAAGAGGACCAGGATATGACCAAGATAAAGGATTGATAACCTCATTCCTAATGTGATTCTGCTTTGGGCCAGCTCTCACGATGAGCAGCACAGGGTTTAGCACAAGCCAGTGAGAACTGATTTACCAGTATAGATTCAGCCAACACATTCAATGGAAATGGAAAAAAAATATTTCTCTAAAGGATTATTCCAGTAAATATGTATAAACGCTTTGACTGTGTTCTGAAGGGTCCTCCCTCTTCTCACTAGCAAATTACAACAGTGGCATAAGGATTAAATGCATACATGTTTTTAAGTTAGTGGTGTCTAAAGTCAGTGTGTGATGGAAGACATATAGAGGCAGGAAGAATAACGAATCTTTAGGTGACAAATAATCTTGCTTAATCATAGAATCACCTAACTTGCAAAATACCTAGATTTCTTTGCATTTTATCCTAAATTTTTAATTTGGTTCTGAAAATGGAAAAGATAAAAGACCTGTGCTGGTTTATATCCTGTGATGCTGCAGGGTTTGCACAACTGAAAGAAATCTTAGGTCTAAATCCTTCAAGTCTAAATCCTTCAGGTCTAAATCCACAGCCGTTTCTTTACCCTGTAAGCTGGTAGTCAAAAGAATAGTGACTTTCAGCTCTACTGTAGCAGGCAATACATAGGATTTTTTCCCATTTAGCTGTGGAAATGTCTTTAAATTAATCTCTGGTGTGCTTCCATTCATTCCTGTGGAGCTATATCAGGCATACAATTGGCTCAAGGGACCATCTTCTCAGCTTCTATGGAAGAAGTTCTCTGTCTTTATTGTATCTACGTAGATTTACACAACTTTTTTTAACCACTGTCCAGATAATTATTTCCAGAATAGTTTAAGTGAATAACATAACTCTTTAATGGTCTAACAAAATTAGATGTTTCTGATCCCATTTAATATGTACATCATAACTGGAAAAAGGGCCAATTCCAAATTTAACATCATGACAGATGATGTAGGGAAAAATTACTCAGTCTACTACAGAAATAGAGCCTTAAAAATCAGAATTTACTAAGAACTCACATTATTTGTGCTGAAACTAGCATTGTGGGGTTTAAAATTTAAAGTGCTAAAAAGAAATTGCAGGGGAAAAAAAAATCATCTGCAGTTCTGTCATCTGCCTTTATAATCTGATTTAAAGGGATCTGCTAATGGATAGTGAATTGGTTCCCTGAAAAAGCTGATGCAGTAGTTAGGGATTGTCAAAACGAATAACAGTTGTCCTCCCCCAGCAGTATCAAATGTAGATATTGAAAATAGGTACTGATGTGTATGGCTGCACCCACTACTGCATTAAATGCACTTTGTGGGACCTTCAGAAATACTTCAAGGTGATCTAGCTCTACTCGTGCTAAAGTTAATGCACAGAGAAAAATTTTCTATCTCTTTTAACCTCAGTTTGGAACATTCACTTGCAAGAAAGTTTTCCTCAAAACACAATTCTTCTTTCAGGAAGAATTTCTTCACTGAAAGGGTTGCTAAGCATTGGAAGGGGCTGTCCAAAGAGGTAGTGGAGTCCCTATCCCTGGAGGTGTTCAAGAAATGGCTGGACATGGCATTCAGTGCTCTGGTCTAGTGGAAAAGGTGGTGTTCAGTCAAAGACTGGACTCGATGACCTTACTGATCTTTTCCAGTTTAATTGATTCTGTGATTCTGTAGTGCAACTGTTTTTGTAGGTAGCTGAGTATCCATGAAGGAGGTTCTTTGTCTCATTCTACAATTTGTACACTGACTTGGCCATTGTGATTATGACCCTGATATTCAGGAAGCAAGCCTCATGAAACACTGGAGATTCTGGTTCTAGTGCTGCCAATCTCTGGTCCCAAACACTTTATCTCATCAGATCAGAAGTCTTACTTGGATACAAATGGCAGCCTGCCTAAGAGAATGTCCTAAACTCACCTAGAAGATGACCCAAAACTCATCTGGCCCTAGGACTGATACTGTCTTCATTCTAATTTTCAATCCCTGGTGTGGAATCAGCAATTAAAACCAAGACAGAGTAAATGAAGGCTGTGCTGCTGTTGCTGACAGACAAGCATTAAAACAAAGAGATGCATAACAGAGATTATTCTTTAAATTTTGTATGGTCAACTAGTACTTGAGTGCTGTCTTTCAGGGCATGCAGTTACTCCTGGTTATAAGGAAGGAATATTATTAGCAATTTCTTTTTCTGAAGTAATTTGTATGTATAAATTGCAACCACAAACGGACCAAACTACACCATTTAGTAAAAAAATATAAAAGCACATGCCAGATGATCCCACTATTATCTGTGCATTTAGCATTAATACTTTGAGTGCTGTCATTAAAACCAAAGCTACAGCAATATTTTAGTCATCTCTGTACCTAGAAGATTTCTCTATTACTTTGTCCATGAACGTTTTCCTTGGATGATTGGTTGACAATATCCAAAGGATAATTTTAGGTCCTGAAGAATTAAACACAGGTCTATTTTTATGAGGTGGGACAGATTGGAAACCGTTTTCCCCCCTTGTTCCAGTGAAATTGGAAATGAAAAGAATGTGTGTCATATGAGGGACAAGTGTCATGAAGCCCATCTGAATTATACTTCATACCCCACTTTATAGCCTAATGTTCAACTATATCCATTTTTTCTGGCAGTATTTTGCCCATCAAAAACAAGTTATTGACACTTATGTCTCAGATATAAATCAGATCCGGCAGTAAAAGTAAAGAAGGTGGTTTCAGAAAGAGTCAGTGATGGGGTAGAATAATGTATTTGTTTTTTTCCTCTAGGATATTACTTTAATATCACTCAGAAACAATGGCATAAAATCATTCCAATTAAATGGTCTTAAAAATAAAATATAAAGCAAATTCAGGTGATCTCATTCTGTCTTATGTGTCAGACTAGACACCACAAAACTGAGCAGAAATAGTTTAAATTTAGCTGTCTTAGCATATGTGTACAAGGACTGATATTGTAGAAATTGGATTTGCTTCACTGGAGTCAATTAAGAAACACTCTCAACAAGGTAGGGTTGAAGTGCATTGACAGGGCACTGGGAATATCTCTGGTATTGATTGGCACTGGCTTGGGTACAAATAAAGCAAAGCATTCTGGTTTCTGACATTCATTTTCTATAACAGAGAAATTACACTAATGGATAAAATGATAATGAAAAAGCGAATGCAGAGAATAGGAGTTCTCCATGGAGATCTATTCCCTTCAGATGTTAAGCTGTAGCTATACCCTCATTATAAAAGATTTTCCTGTCTAATATACAGCTCTTAGGTTTTTTCCCCTACTGTTACACTGACATGTGCTTATTGCTGTCTCCTTAACCTCTCAGAAATTCTGTGTTTATGAGGGCAGAGCTTAATGAGGTCACCAGTTTCTGTCACTCTACGAAGGAGCAGCACCTCAAAGCCCTACCTTCTTGTGGTAGTCGATGTCTTTGATGCTACTTAACAGGGGACAATGCTCATTCATGTCTATTTTCCAGCTGGAGAGCATAAAACAGTTCTGCTTCATATGAGATCATTCTTTTTTCTCCCAAGCATGCCTGGAAGTAGGAAGGACTAACAGCTACTCCTTCCTCATCCTTGAGAGAATTAGATTTGGAAATCATCTAAAGAACTTCTTTTTTTTTCCTTTTGATCTCTTTGACATATATAAGAAGTTTTTTGATGATCCTATCTATTATCATTGGTGTGCACCTGATATTTCAGTTTTGACCAACACAATTCTTCGCATTTACATTTTGCTCAGTGGTGCACCAAGTGAACTCACATATTAATCTCCTACCTCTGAGGGCAGCAAAAAAAAAACCAGTATGAAATCTGTGCTGAAAAGTTGATTGTAGCAAGAAAGAAGATCAGAATAATTTCCTCAAAAATAATTTGTCTCCTTATCTTGTTAATTATAGTGGTATTATGCCTTGTAGCATATCTTTTGCTTTATGTCTTTCCCAGGCTTCTATTTCTCAATAAAATCCCTACTGACAAAATTATAAATATGTTTTTATTTCTGTCATGACATATTTATGTAAGTGTTCAATGTATTAAAAATTATTTTGTGTGCTGCCCTCTGATCCGAAGTTCCAGAGACAAATAATACATTTTTCCCTTTAGCAGACTATATTTGGGGATTTCATGACTTTTTACCCTTTCTTGTACATCCATTATTTGTTGCTGTGAAAATTCTTCCAGCATGCCAATCATTCTTGTCACCAATCACTTAAAACACTTCTAGAACTGAGAGCCCTAGCCTTTTCTCTCTTATATCAGCTTCAGGACAGAAATGATATTTGCTGCAGTGCCCAAACTCTGAATAGTCACCCCCAGAAACAGAAAGGCTCAGAATGATTTTGTAACTGTGCATCTTCATGAATGTAATGAGATATGATGTCCCTAATAGAACATAAACTACAATTTTCCAGAAAGACTGGAGGGAAGGAGCAGGTGCAATACTAAATCCATTGTAAGGTTAAGTTTGTTGGCTTTATGTGACATGCTTGGTCTAATTAGTAGCAAATCAGAACTGATGAATTTGCTAGTCCTATATTTGCCATCATAGGATTTGACATAATACCTGCAGATACCTCAAAATTTTTTTGTAGTTTTCCTCAAAACTTGTGGTGAGAGCAGGGTGCTTTAGGTACTCTAAATATTTCTAGTTCCTGTTTTGAACTCAGGAAAGTCCGAGGGGGCTGGGTCTGTTCAGTCTCAAAAGGAGACACTGACAGGGGACCTTATCAATATCTGTCAGTGTTTGGAGAGAGGGGTCAGAGGAGGGACCAGGCTCTGCCTGAGGGTGCCCAGCAATGGGACAAGAGGCCACAGCCAAAAGCTGATGCACAGGAATTTCCGCCTGAACTTCTTTGCTGTGCAGTGACTGAGCACTGGAACAGGTTGCCTATAGAGGGTGTGGAGTTTCCCTCAGAGGAGCTACTCCAGAACCATCTGGACAAAATCCTGTGCCATGTACTCTGGGATGGCTCTGCCTGAGTAGAGAGGTTGGACCGGGTGACCCACTGTGGTCCCTTCTAACCTGAACCACTCTGAGATTCCATGATTTGAGGACATGTGCAGATTACCTTCTCCAAACATCCAACTTGGCTATGTTAAACAGGTGACTATCTCCAGCAGGTCATGCCTGGCCATGTACTCTGCTGCTAAACATTTTGACCTGACCCATAGTTTTAACTGTATCTCTTGATCTTGGAACTTCTTTATCACCATGGCCTTGTCTCATTATTGGACTCTTGACCACACCTGGCTATCACCACTATACCTCTCTGTTCACTGTACTAAAGTGCTGTGGGACCATCATTTTTTTGGAAAAAGTTATTTCCCTGACTCCTGGATCCTCTTCCCTTAGGAAGCAATGCCTCCCTAGTTGTTCTCTCATATTTAAGCACCAAGGGAATTTTGTCTCCCAGTGTTAGACCCACTAGTTGATTTCAAGCGTTTCTGAGTTTGAGAGACCAAGAGCATGCACTCCCAATCCTTTTCTGAGGCCCAGCATCCTACAATCTACTCTAACTTATACTTAGGAAGAATTAGAGAGTCTGGACCAAAGCAGTTTCCCCAGTTTCCCACAACAAGTCTTTGGCAGCTCAGAGACCACCCTTCTCATTTTGCAAATCCAGGGTTTATGTCTGAATTCCTGGAATGGCCTTTCTACCTCATTGCAGTGGCTTCAGAGAGTGATTAGTTTCCTAGTTTCCCTACCTGTTATATTTTATGTACCCATGACATGTAGAAGATGGTTAGGTGTCTCCAGTAATGAAGTATAAAGGTGAATAATGATACAATTAGGGACATAAGTCATTTCTTAAATATTAATATGGATTGTTTTAAGGATATTAGTAACAGTGGCTCATTATATTTGAAAGACCAATTTTCTTTCATCAAATACAGATGGGTCAACTGTCTTTAATCAAGGAGTAATGACTTGTAAAAACCCTAGCCTGTTTGGCCAGGTAATTAATAGTGTCTTGCATATGCTGTGAGTTTGAATGTTGTAAATAGTTATTTGAATTTAATTTCTTAGCTGTTTAATGGTCCAGGTTAATTTTTCAGAAGCCAGTATTGAGACCTTTGAAGAAGTTGGTAAATACCAAGCCAGTGATGCTGTTGTTCCAGTTTCAGCTTCGCCATCTGTGGAACATCCAAGTTGTAAGATGGACTTCTGCTGATTTAAGTGAGCTTCAGCCAAACACATTTATTTCTGTAAACATATTTTCCTGTATGCTTTTCAGTTACAAAACCTTTCTTCCTCTCAGCATCTCCCCCAAGCATTCTGCTGATCAGCCTAATATCTGCCATCTTTCAAGCTAAAGGAAAACAGATTTGTTTCCATAGAACCTCTTCCAGTATACTGTACATCTTTCACAGTGAATCTTGTTCACAGTTTTCCAAAGCATGGTAGCTAGGTAAGGGAGCTGAGGAGCTTCTTTGACACAGAGATTTTTATACTGCCCTTGCTGCTGGTTTTAACCTGAAGCAAGTTGAATTCAACAGCCCAGTGACACTTATGAGTTTCAAGCCAAAATCTGTAAAATGGAAGTAAACAAACATAAATGAAAATGCAACTAGGAAGATGAAGAGTTTGAGAGAAAACAATGGTAACTCTTTGCTTTTTTTTTTTTTGTACATTGTGAGAATAGAGGTTGACTTGATGGGTGCAGAGACAATAAAAAGGCTGTGAGGGTGGAGCAAGGAGGAACATAAATAAAAAGAATATAAGAAAAGGCAGATATGGAAAGAAACATGTCATGAGGAAAGAATCTGGAAGCTGAAAGAGCAGGAAATGACTGGGGAAGTCCTAAACAAAATGATAACCGTAATTATTGATTTAAAAATATGTTTATACGAGAGAGTGAGTGGCTTCAGCTGACCACTGTCACAGATAACATAGCCATCCATATTTGAGATAACAACATAGGTTACTTTTACAGAAAAAGAGGCCAAAAAGGAGACTTCTTGTTTATGTAGTAGAGATATTACACAGGTCAGGCAATCATGTCCTTTTCCCGTGCCCATAAAGTGGCTTTGAGTTGGTCAAGGGGGACTTTCATACTGCAGATGCCTAAAGTTAAAAGGTAGATCTACTCATTTATTTACCAACCTGTTTGATTTATATTAAGCCTTTGAAATCATGGAAACATGCAAAATATCTAGGATCTTACAGGTAGCACCATTGTTTTGGTTCTGAGATGGGTAGATTTGCCTTCTCACTTTGATCTAGAGGTGCTCTGTATGAAGTGCAGAGACTCCAGTGACCTTGGGCTCAAGAAACTGCATTAGAATGAAAGATCCTAATGGGTTTGGCTTTGGCTTTTCGAAAAGTCAGAAGGGGAGGCTACAGGAAAGGTTCATTTATAGTCCCATTCTGCCCCTCATGAGCTACTCGGCGTACTTTTCCCGTTTGTCTATAAATGCAATGTGTACACCAGAGAATGACTTTTCACATCAAAGAGCAGCTTTGGCCCAAGAACAATCAGATGGAAGATGCCCATAAGTATATTTATGATGGAAATTTGAAGTAGACTAATAAAATATCAGAGGAGGAAGGATTTGGAACAGCAAAGTACAAGTACCAGGAGCGAAAAATCATCCCCAAACCCTAATTACTTTTCAGATGGAACTTAGTACATGTATTATAGGGATCATAACATGCTTCTGTAAGAGCTGGGGAAGAAGCTTGGAAATCAGGATGTGTCTTCCAGTCCAATATTCTTAGGCTCACACTCCTCTGTCTTTGGAGAGAAAGATGGCACCTCTATGTATTCCAAGGCAGACAGTGTAACTTGCATTAAGAGGAGGATCAGACCAGTTGTGTGAATGTTATTTGCAATAATTTTTCCCTCTCCTGTTTCCCCAATGGATATGTCTGCATTTTCAGATCCCAAGGAAAAAAAATAAAAAAGGAGCAAACCCTCCCCTCTATCTCTACCCAGTGGGGACCTCCCTCATTCTCTCTTCTGATGTTTGGTTGCTAATTTGCACTTTTCATACACCCAGAAGCAAATGCCTGTCTGACAGAAAATAAAACAAGCTGCTTCAAGTGCTGTTTGGTTCTTTAGGAAGAAAATAATTTTTGAAAATAAAATGTACTCACCAAACAACCCACCAATGCCGACTGACATTCTCCATGGTGTGTCTGACAGAGGCAAAATGTAGCACAATGCAGAACAAAAGGCATTTTATATGCCTAGCAGAAATTCTTAACAGTCTTTTTAAAAAAAAAAAAAATTATCATAATTGTAATTTTTATTTTATTTTTTTTTAAAAAAGCCCATACAAATACTAAGAAACTATTAATTATGAAGGTGGGGAAAGAGGAGCTAAAAATAAAATACTTTTCCCCCTTATATTCTATGAAACAAACAAAAAAATCATCTTTTCCTTTTAAATGAATTTGCTTTCTTACCTTTCATCCTTTCTTCCAAGTTACAGAATTATTCTTCATTTGACAGATAGTAGGCATAAGATAATTTGGGTTTTGTTTTGGGGGTTCTTTTAGTAGCAGTTTGGAATCTTTGTTTTCAGAGAAGAGGCCCACTAGGCACAATTTGGGACTTGTTATTAAAGACAAACTAACATCCCCCAAAGATTTTCAAACACTTCATGCCAGAATGTGATATTTTAAAGCATTTCCCATTTCACATAATTGGATGCACGTGGCTTAGCAAGAGAAAGACAGTTTCAGCAAATACAAGAATTAATGCAATTTATTCGAGATGGTCTCACAGGAGAGATAAAGATTTTATGCATAATTCTGAGGAAGATAAAAATGTTGAAATCAGTTAGGGTTTCTGCATTGCTTCAAGACCACTGACCTGAGCTAAGGTGGTTATTATAGACAAGGATGGAATTTAGAGAAAGTTGTCAAATTAGTATTCATCTTGGATCCCAAAATGAGCACAATTATCGTCACTGGGAATATGAGATCCATCCTTATACTTTCTTGGGATGCTTAGTCAAATAATTAGTAAAACTATTTCTAATGTTTGCATAATAATGAAAAAATATCCATATTCCAAGGAAAGAAAAAAAAAAAGCCATAACTGAAATGTCAAAATTCAGTCCTTTAAAATGATTCTAAATCAGATCCATTTATGACATGTTACTGTGACATTTACTAAACTGATTTCGTATTTAAAATCTGCCTCTCACAAATCTGGGACCCTGGGCTTACACAATTATTTAACACAATCATTGGAGCCTCTGGAATAAGAAAAGGAAGTTGCTTAGAGGTGTCATATTTATTCTCTGAATTTCAATATCCCAGTCCCTTTGTCAAATTAGCATCTTCTGCATATTTTCTCTTTTCTTTCTTGAAAAATTCTCTAAGACAAAGAAGCAGTATTATCTCCTTTTTAAAACAAAAGGAAAACAGAAATTTGTCTTGTATAAATATGGAATCCTTTTGTTAATATAATTGTCACTATTTATTGCAAGAGAAACATTCTTCCTTTTTTTTTTTAATCAGTTATAGAAACCTAGATCTATATTTTCACATTTTGAGTAAAAAGCAAATGTTTTAGACTCACAAACATTTTTCTCTCTATGCTATGATATATGGTTAGCACACATTCCAGGGCTGCTATGCCAAATGAACAGAAAAAAGGGTTAATTGCCAATGAGGTTTCAAGTAAAACTATGCCTTCTATTGAGCTGTGTACAAACCTACAGTCTGAGGCACAGGTATTGACAGATTGTGGTGATTTTAAACATAACACAACATTTCAATTCATCTTCAACTGCAAATTAAATGATGGAAAATGTCATGATTTATTTGGATCTGCCATCATTTTTCTTGAGTCCTTTTGCATATAAGGTTGGGATAACAAGGGATATTTCACAAGTTCAAAGATACAAGTTTAAATGTTTTCTCCTAGGAGCTCTTTCCATTCTTTATGGCAACTTGCTCAGCTGGATTTCAGTCTTAATTATGTCATTTGGTGGTCAAGCATTAGAACAGGGCATTGTTGGAGTTACCATCCCTGGAAGCGTCCAAAGATGCGTGGATGTGGCACTTGGGGACATGGTTTAGTGGTGAACATGGTGCTGCTGAGTTAACAGTTGGAATTGCTCATATCAGAGTTCTTTTCAAACTTTAATAATTCTGTGATTTTATGATTAGCAGCCTAGAACTCCTGAAATGAATTTGATGTGGTTTCATGACCTTTTAATGGAGAGAAGTAATTCACTGAGGAAATTCAGAAAAGGAGAAGACTTTGATCAGTGAAACAGAAGAAACATTGATTTTGTGTAGGTCTCCAAAAGATGTTCAGAACTATGAACCAGAAGGCCTAGAGAAATATTCCTAGTATCTCTTCAACTCATATAGACAAGATATATTCTGTGTGCTCTCTATTTAGGGCGATGTTTGGTGCTTTACTGTGTCATTATTCATATCAAATGAATAAAATTTGTTTTCAATGAAAAGGATTTTAAGAAAATATTACACTGCCAGCAGTTAGCTCTAACAAATTCCTCCCTTAACATAGCAGCAAAAAACCTGTATTTATACATGGTTTTAATGTATATCGCAGCACACTGTTAATTGCAAAAATGCGCTCACTGTAAAAATTCCTCTTTTCTTTAGACTCCTTCTCAGTGCCAGTTTTTCTGTTTTGCCTCTATTCTCATTCTTTTTCACCACTTTTACCACCCTTCAATGGGCCACAAGTCTGAGCAGAAGAGTTGTCTCCTGAATTCACACTGAAATGCTCACTGTAATTAAAACATTAATTTGGTTCCACTCCTTCAGCCTGCAGCCAGTTTTCATGATGTCTGTAGTGACCTTACATTTTCAAGAAGGACATGTTTCTGTAATTTTGGACAAAATTGTTTGATGAATTCACAAACTGATAGGCAGAGAGAGAGGTGCAAGTGGGAAATGTTTGGATAGACAGGTAAATGGAAGGTGAGATCCAATAAAACTCATAGAAACATAGAGGGTTTGGGTTGGAAGGGTCCATAAATATCTATTTCCAACCCTCTGCCATTCTCAGGGACACCTTCTACTCAACCCGGCTGCTCAAGAGCTCCATCCAACCTGGCCTTAGGCATTTTCAGGGATGGGGCAGCCACATATTCTCTGTGTCAGGGCCTGAGCCCTGACAGTAAGGAATTTCTTCCCACTGTCCAATCTAACCCTGCCCTCTGTCAATTTTAAGCCATTTTCCCTTGTCCTATCATTCTAGATCCATGTAAAAAGTCCCACTCCATCTCTCTTTGTGTACAAGAAGATGCTGAAAAATATTCCCAGAGCCATCTCTTTTCCAGGCTAAATAACTCCAATTCTCTCAACCTGTCTCCATAGCAGAGGTGCTCCAGCCCTCATCTCTTTATAAAACACTTAAAACCCTAAGAGATCAGGAGATTGATAATATTTAAAAAAAAAAAAAGAAAAAAAAAAAGAAAAAGAAAAAATGACCTCAACAAAAGTGTTTTCTAATAATAGAAAGAAGAGATATTTGAAGGTTTCAACCCTACGCAGTCCATTTTGATCCAAACCATTTTAATTCCACCATTAAAAGAGTTTTCATGACTGAATTGGGAAATTTCACCTGATGAAAATATTTACATTAGCAAGAGCACCTAGATTTATCATAAAATCCAAAAATAATCCAACACTTAGTATTTGCTATTTTCATATAATGTTTTTATGCTGGCAATGCTTTCAGATATTAAAGCATTCACTCAGCAGCTGTATTTTTTGTATGTACTTGCTACATACATATACAGGAACATACACTTTCTTAATGTTTGTTTTTATATAACACAGATGCAAACATGTATAAAAATGTGTACATATATAAAAAATCATACACATGTTATTATGTGGAAATTTGCAGGACATGAATCCTCAGTCATTTTATAACATTCCTGACACTTGACTCCTTCTTTGCATTGTGAGATTCTTCAGAAGAGAGAAATAAATAACTGATCTCTTTTAAGAACAAAAGCTGAAGTGAATATATTTAAAAGCTGCACTGTGTTTTGATGCTATTATAGCAATCAAAGTCAGAAAATCACAGTAACTGAGTAATAAAGAATGACTTCAAAGCCTAAGCTCTCTAACGATAAGATGAAAACTGCAGCAGTTCATCTGTATTTATGCAGTTTATATTATATACACATATATATTTATATGATACACAAAGTGTATAATTTATGGCTATGTAGTTAAAAATCAGAAAAGAAACATCAGTATATAAACACTAACCTACTTTTGGTGTTGTGCTACATGAAAGAAATGTATGTGTGTATGTATACAGAAATTTATATATAATTATAGAACTGTGCTTCAATTTATCTGTGTGGTTTTTAAAATTCACCTTTGCTTGTAACTTCAGTAATTCTTCTCCATTTTTATAATGATGTGTAATTTCTTAGCCTTGCAATCAGCTGCTGAAGGCCCTGGAAGTCCAGTCTGAATTTCACTCAAACTTTGGGAAGATGTTTGAGAGTGGTGGTGGGGTCGGAAACGAGGATTTCTGGAATCTTTAGCAGCTGATTACCAGTTTTCCCTTCTTTCTAACTGAGAGGATATTCTTTCTCAGACTATCAGTTCTTCAGGGTAAGAATGTCACACCAAGCATATTTGTTTAACTGCAGCCAAAAAGCCTGACCTTGGTGGTGACTCCATCCAAACTTAATGTTAATGCTCTTGAAAGACTAACTTCAGGTAGTCAGTGATCTTTTTGCTCTTTGTTGTGAACATGAGTTCATGAGTTTTCCATGAATTTACGACAATAAAAGGAATACTTTCAAAACCTGAAAAGCAACTAGTTTTAAGTCACTGTCATTAAAAGTTTTCCCTGATTATCAATATTGTCTCATTTCTGAATTGTGCCATTTCCTGCAGGCAGTATTCCTGGGCACTGTGTGGTGGAAGATTTGCAGGTTACAGTGACCTCAAAGGCATGAGTTGGATAATACATTGGCTTCAGCAGCAAAGCCACATGGTGGATCTCCTGTTCTCCCAGTGCACACCTGCATCACTCATTCCACTGCTCTTATCTGCTCTTATGCTTGTGAGACTGCTCAGCAAACTTGCCAATATCCATCTGATAAAATTAAGATTTCAACTTGAACTAATTCAAAGGTTAGGGCAGATGAAGTGGAGGAAATAATTGCTGATCATGGGTTAAAAAAGTCTTGTGTACCAAAGAGGCAAAATAATGTTTCTCAATACATCTGTGTCATTCAGACTGAGATTTGGGCAATAAGAAAAACTGTCTTTCTATCAGATATTCCACGTAGAAAAGTTAAAAGTAATTAGAATTGTGTGAGAGAATTCTCCCAGCAAACTGTACGAAAGTGGGGATGGCAGAGTTGTGCTTTTCCCAAGAAGACACGTGACAGTTCAGGACTTTGGCGCAGGCCTGACAATTGCCCCTGTCTCAAAAATTATTTTGATTTCTGGCGTGTCACTCCAGGTATATTACTAATTTATTTTCCTATTAATTGGGAGCCAAATACTGACAGCTTTTCAGTATTAGTTCAATCACTGTTTTATTAAATTATGAGTAATTAAGTACTTTCAAGCTTCCTGATGACTGTTAGACCCAGATCTCTATGACAGGTCATTAGTTAGGAAGAAGAATGGTCAAGCACTAATATTAAGCAATGAGATTGCTTATTCATACACTGCAGAGGTTAGAATTAATAATCATGATACATTGGATCTCATGAATAATTCATAGAGAAAAATCCAAAACAATTTGCTATGGTTGCCAGAGATGTATTTTTAAGAAACAAGGGCCAAATTACCCCTTGTTTCACCTGGGCATAATAATCAGGAATAGACCTATTTACTGACAGGTGGAGACAGAGGCTTTGGAAAAAGTGAACGCTGAGAGAAATTTGGGATATGAGTAAGCAGCACAAATGTTACATGCTTGCCATGTACTAAAACCAAAAATAAAAATAACACAGGCCAATATGATTTTGAGAGGCATTAAATCAAGGAGCCAGAGGATATTAGAATGCTGCTGTTAAGTACTTGTGAGAACACACCTGAGATACCTGTTTAAAGTCTTCACATCTTGGGAAAAAATAGAAATTACAAGAAAAGTTAGAGTAGAAGGGATTATGAGAAACTTGAGAAAATGCAGTTACTTACTTGAAGATCATGTCATTCTGAAATAATTCAGAATACAGGGACATTTTTGAAGAGAAACATACCATTTTCTTGAATAAAATTATTTTTGGTGGATGTGTTTATAGTCTTGGAGACTCAGAGACTCCTGAGTTTATCAGTACTGTCTGCACTTGTGTGCATGTGGGATGTAAATTGCCTCAGATGCTTCCATGGGAAAATGAGCCCTTAGGGAAAAGGAGAAGAAATAGCAACGTGGCACCATGTCCGTTCAAAGAGGTTGAGATTCTATTCCTGAATCTTATTGATGATTTCCTGAGCTTCTCTGTGTTCTATTTTTCCTCTATGTAAAATAGATACGGTGTCCTGGCAGCTGTGAACTAAATAATCAAATGGCCCTGTGAACTTCACCTGCCTGTTGCTCAGGCAAGATTTGACTGCATCTCTCCAGCCGATCATTCCTGGGTTCCCAGGAGCACAAACATTGTCAACTCCCGTGCTCTTCCCCCACAGAAGAATCTGATCAAGCAACAGTCACTGAGATCACTAGATGCTCATCCCTTCTCTGCTGTGGAGCTGTGGGATTCTTGCAAAACCATCATCTCCTGCTTGTGAGCTCCTCCTTCTCACTTTGTTGAGATCTCCTGACTGAGCTATGCAAAAGTGGTGCAAGGCTCATGAGTGCAAAATACTGAGGAATGGCTGAGTTAGGTGGATACATGAATAAAATAGTACTTGAGGGCCATCAGAAGAAAGAATATTTAGGAGAGTGAGGAAAAACAGATGATTAGGAAATAAAAAGCTTAAAAAACATAGATGAGGCATTTGGTCAAAAGTTCTTGGCCTAAAAAAAATCAATATATTTTGTGTTGGGGAGAAAAAAGTTTTCAAAAACATATTTTCAGGGACTTTGGCATTAAGAACTAAAATCTCAGTCTTGAGAAGAGCTCAGAACTCAAAGATCTCTACTCTTGCACTATTGTTGAAATGAAGCAGAGGATGCCAAGCAGGAGGCTTGAACATTCTCTTGCCTTTCATGGGCAAGCAAACCAACACTGTCGTGTATTTCAAAGGAAAGAAAAACCAATAGATACTTCTTTTTCTCCAGTGAAATCATACACAACACTTCTCCATTCAGCAACAATTTGGAATAACACATGAGTGGGTCACAAAAACATTTTGTAAACACTGCTGTCACCAAGCCTTCCTAATTCACCTGTGTATTAAGCTCCTAATTTTGAGTGCTAGCATGAGGTTTCTTAAAGTTCACATAGTGTAATTGATACCTAAGGCTGGGAGATTCTGCTCTGCTTTCTTGGTTATTTAGCTGCAGATAATTTATGAGACTGCTGAGGAGACTGAAAAATTGTTTCACCTCTCAGTTGTTCGTGCTTGCACTGGTTTTACAACAGATGGGAGAGAATTTTGCAATTGTGAATGTTTGTTTCATGCCAGTTGACTGTTTCCTATCACTCAATGGAGACCAAAGGCAGGAGGCTGGAGAGGTATTTCAGTGGTTTTTACAGGGTTGGAGCTGCTTTGAAAGGTTAGTTGTATTTTTTACAAACAAAAAAATTATTATTTCAGTGCTTTGTCTTCTTTCTTATGTGCTCAAAGTAGGGTATCACAGATCTACATAGACCTGCAGTGAGTGAAATAAGCAAGAATAGTGTTTCTGGGAGTTAACTGTGTAAGACAAACTGACATTGGTTCCTAGAATTGCCATTGTCTTAGCTCATTTTTTAATTGGTTCATACCATTTTAATTCTATACAAATGCCAAGCAGATGGCCCAAGAATAACTGTACAGATGTATACTGTTATTAGGGATTTTATGGGGGTAAGGACATTATAAAGCCCAGAATCTGGGATTTAGTCACTTCTCTGACGAATAATTTAAGATATTGGTCAACTCACTTCAGACCAGACATGCTTAGGTCTGCATTTTTGTGTCTTTGTCTCAAATATAGCCTCACTGTTCTCAAGCCTATGACTAAGTGACTGACTCCACTGATGTGGAAGATCTGTCCTTAGTCCCTGGTGCAGCAATGAAAGATAGTCTGGTCTTCTTGTGTCCATCCTCGTCTCCCCTCCCTTTCCATGTACCTGTGGAGAAATGGGAGTTTTCCTAAAATAAGGACACCAGATGTTTATTTCAGGATGAACTGTCTGGGTCTCACATAACAAATGCATTCCAGAGAAGGGATAGATGAGATATTTTCATTTGACTTTGGTGCACATTAACCTGCTTAATAGAATGAAATCCTCCTGAAGACTGGGCCATCTGGGCAGCCTGATCTCCTCAGGATCCAGACAGATTCTGGGTAGATACCCACCCTGGCAGAGACACCTGCAGGGTACATTCAGCTCAAAGACAGGGAACACTTCTGGGAAGGTGAGTAAAAGCATTCAGATCTGGTCAGATATGGAGAAAAAATCCATAAGTGCTGTGTTGCTTTGTAATTGTGAATTCTGCAAGGACAAAGACCATAAACCCGTAAGTTTCTATCCAAGCCTCCTTATATTATAACCCTCATCACAAACTGTTGGCCAAGTCTGAGATGAAGTAGACTGAGCTGCAACAAGACCTCTCTGAGGAGTTCAGAAAGAGAAGGGATCTCATTGAAGCTCGTGACTCAACACATCTCCTCACAGAGTAATTATCTGAAGACACTGTAACCACTGTAACAGAGGATGGAGTTATTTAGACACTGCACTGACAATATTTAGATACCATATTAGCAATAAATGTAGTCATAATTATCCACATCATCATTGTGTCCAAATTCTGCAACTGGCCAAGAACATTCTCTCAACAACTCTGTCACAGCCCACCATTGCCACCAGCCACATTGTTGTGTCGTTCTTTTGTGGTACTTCTGGCACTTCTCTGAGCCCTCATTGAGTGCTTATGATTGGGGTTCAGGGTTTTGGGAAGTGTTCTTTTAGTTTTGTTAGGCTTTATTATCTAAGCTTTAGCTTCTAGAAGAGATTCCTGAGGGAAGGGAGGGGATCAGGAGATGCAGTGCAAGGGGAGCTTTTAGCCAGAGACCGGAGATAAAGGAAGTTGAAGATGTGATTGACACTATTGCTATAACTGACTTACCTACAACATGAAAACTGAATTACCTCATTTAGGATCTTAGCCAGCAATATTACCTTTCTTTTTGTGGCAAGACATCAGAACCTTCAGAAGTGGTGATTGGGGTTTCAGATGGGCAAATTCCTCTTTTCCTCACTGACTCCAAGGCAGCCTATCTGTTAAGGAATTGTAGAATCATGGCATGGTTTGAGTTGGAAGGGACCTTAAAAATCATCCTTCGAAACATCTTGCCATGGGCAGGGGCACGTTCCACTATCCCAGGTTGCTCCATGCCCCATCCAACCTGTCCTTGCACACTTCCAAGGATGAGGCAGCCACAGCTTTTCTGGGCAACTTATGCCAGTGCCTCGTTGCCCTCAAAGGGAAGAATTTTTTCCTAATATCTAATCTAAATCTGCACTGCTTCAACTTAAAGCCATTGTCTCTTGTCCTATCAAGGGTGGATGGTTAACTTCTGGGAAACTAAAATAAAGTGAGTTAAATGCTCAATTGGGCACTTGAGTTGAAAGCCTGAAGTTAGGGGCAATTCGGGCCGTTGCCACCAATGGAAAGTCACAAGAGAGGAAGCTGCCAAGAAAAAGGCATTATTGTCTGCCTCATATGTTGGGTTATTTTTGTGAAAGCAGTTGCATTATGAGCAGATAGTAAAACCTATTTTTGGATTGAGACTTGTATTTGTATCTTAAGTGATTATACACTAAACTGCTGATAAGATGAAAATTCCACTTCATCTTTCAGGAGGGAAAAAAAAAAAAAAAAAAAGCTTAATTGCCTCTAAGGAGCCTTTCAGGTGGTCCAGGCAGTGGGACACACTTGGAAAGTACTGGGTTTGATATAATTAGGATTTCTAATCACTTGGTGGCATCAGACCCTAGGGAATGTTGTGCCAACAGACATATTTAAGTGACTTCCATCATCACTAGAGCAAAGATAAAATTGAACAGGGTTCATGCAAATCTCAATAACATCAGAACATTGAATTCAAGAGATTACAAAGGCATTTCAGGGCTCAAATCTGATTTTAGAATGAACCTTTAGCCTTCCTGTGCCAATGTTCACCATCTGAAAAACAGAGCTAAACAGTGTCTCCCCACATTGCAAAAGAGCTGGACATCCAAATGATGGTATAATCCAGATCATTCTGTAATAAGGAGTGTGTGAAGAAGAAATGGAAAGGGTTTATATCTAACTGTCTCTAATAGCTGTATTTCTATAAGTGGCCAGATTTCACAGTTTCTTTACAATATCTGAAAATATCATCCCTGTCTGCTGGGATCTTGCAAAAATTGTCTCCTTAATGTCTCCATATCCTATTTCCTCATTTATAAAATAGAGATTGTAAAACTTATTTTTTTCTGGCTGAACTGATCAGAACTGATAGAAAACACTTGAGGGCAGGGACTACTTTTTACCATAGAAGAGTATCATATAGGAAAGGTAATAAAAAAGTATCTGTCCAAATTGTTTTTAATAGAAAATTGTGTTTTCAAGAGAGGATATGGGCATGCAAATCAATTACAAGATATTATAAAAAGAGATAATGTAAAACTTGCCCAACATCCCCTTGAGGCTCAGCTGTATGGTTGCTCCATGTGAGATAGGTTATGTATTGCCATTTCTGCTGCTCAGTTTCTCTGTTGCATTTAATGAGGATGTAAAACCCCTCCCTTTGGTACCTTGGTGAGGCTCCATTCATGCTTGAGAGACACCTTGAGCTCCTCTAATGCTGCCTGAAAAACTTGATTATTGTGACATGTAAACAATAAAAAGTTTGGGAGTAGGACTCTCCATCTCTCTCTTTTAAACACATTTGACTTACAAGCTCTATAACTTTCACACAAGATTAGCATTATCAATAAATCAGCGGGTTCAGAGATGAGAAACACGACAGAATGCCGTGTTGCCGAGGCATATAGAATGACAATAGGTGCCTCAGCAGGAGCTATAACAGTGCTGCAACAGATTGTGCCCTAAAGCAGAAAATATCCTGCACACAAGAGGTTGTTCAGGTATAGAAAAAAAAATAAATTAAAAGTTTAGTTATCATTGTTAACGTTTTCAGGGTAAAGGGATAAAAAGAGCAGGAGCCAAAAGGGTGGGACTGGGGAAAGGGGAAAAGGATTGGGGAGAAATTACCAAGTTCTCAAGTTTTAAGGCAGCTCAACCAGCTGTCGGGTAGCAAAGCAGAACAAAGTAGAGAACATCTGGGGAGAAAAGCATCCCTATTTGTAACCACAAGGGCATCCACGAGTTCAGTGCTCTCACACACCACAGAGTCCTGACGACACGTAGCTTATCCTGCGAGTCCCACACTCAATTTTCTGACAGCTCACTCTCCTTTTCTTACACGTCCTCCCATCCCACGACACTCCTGGTTCTCTGGCTTGCTCCATCCAAAATCAATGAGAATCATATCGTCTGAGTGCCAGGCATGCTCTGAAAGCTGGTTTGCCACCAGTTTTATTCACCCTTTACTGCAGGGAGTGATGTAGGAGAAAAAAAGCAGAGAGAAAAGGAGAAGAAAATTAAAAGCACAGAAACGCTCATCTAATTATTCAGATATTGGACTATCAGCTGTCAAATAGCCCACTGTAAGGTTTCAGCAGGTGGACATAAATAAGGGGCTTTGACATTTGATAACCAAAGGTGGTGGTATTTAAATTCACCTTAGGAGCTAGTACCAGTGAATGGCCAGAGCTGGAATAAGCAGCCAGGGCTGCAGGGGGATCCGAAGGGTGAAGTGGGGACAATCAACTAAGAGATGTCATGGAATCATTTGTGTTGGAAAAGAGCTCCAAGATCATTGAGTCCAATCGTTAAGTCAGCACTGCTAAGCTCACCACTAAACCATGTCCCCAAGTGCTACAACAAAATGCCTTTTAAATCCCTCCTGGATTGGGTGACTCAAGAACTTTCCGGCTGTCCCTTCTACATCAGTTGCCCAATCCTCTTTAATTTAAAGGTAATTGTGATGCAGTGAATTAAGACCCAAAGTATGTATGTTCAAAGCAGCTCTTCTCATTTCCAGAAGTCTGGACTGGGTTCAGAGATGGATCACAAGTAACTTCTCCACTAAGGACCGTTTTCTTTCCATGTTTTACTGAAACCCGGGCAATGTAATATTCTACCCTTATTATATCAGAATTAACAGCATTTGCAGAGGGGTGAGTCTCCTTGAAATACATTGCTGCTATGTTCTATCACATTGATTATTTTTTTCCAGGAGAGGAAATAAAGCTATCTCTGGGTGGCTACATGGCATAGTACATTGAAGACTTTGTTTTACCTGAGATTTCTTGAGTGACCTAGAAGTACCTCTTGAGGGCTAGATACCAAACAAGGAAGAAGGGGCTTCTCTGTGTTGCTTAAAATTTGTAGTGCCCCCTGCTTGAATTACTGAACCACATACGCTCAGTATCAATGATCCAGGTCCCCATTCTTGGATTTCTCCTTGTTTTGGTGAAAGTTGTTTTGCATGGATAGTTCCTAGGATTGTTCATCTGATTCATCCTTCTGTGACTTCAGTGGATATAATGTTCATGCTGAGCATCAGTTTTGCAGACTATCATCAGGTTTAGATTTCAGATTTTCTTCAGGATTTTGAGCAAGAGATTGCTGCTTCATTGCAAGCCTGGAAAAAGGAAAGATGGCTCAGAGTACCTCATCTTCTAAGATGATTCCAGGATGATACAGTGGCACAGGCAGCCTGTGTTTGCAGTGGTTTGTGATGAGCCAAGTCCCAGCCTGCTGCTCCAGCCAGACAGCATCACAGCTCAGGGATGGGTTTCTGTTGTGAGAGGGGATGATACAGATCTGGGTATCACTGGCATAGCAATAATTGCCTCCACTATGCTGCTGTATTAATTCTTCTAGTGGCATCACACAAAAGAAGAGCAAAGCTAAAACAGAGAACTCCTCTGGGACACTGGACCCTCAGGGCAGATGAGAAATTGCCCTCATCTCTGCTTTGGCATCCCACATTGCCTACTCTCCACAGCTCTGTGCTGTTCCAAGCCATTTTCTCATCACATGTCGTGGCAGGAAGAGCAGCTGGAGATGATGGAGAGAGCTGAATGTAACAGGAGAGAGACTCAACCCCAGTATGAGGTTTGCAGCTTTGTTTTGTTTGCAGCTTCTATTTCCTGGAACAGGGAGGGAATCCCTAAATACTCTTGGCAAAAATGGCAGCCACTCCTTAAGCCACATTGGCCTTCAGAACCAGAATTCCTACACTGCTCATTTGGTCAATTACTCTAATACCTTTGAAAGCCAGAGCACATAGTAAGCAGCATCCCTCAGGACTGCTATTATGACTGTATTCACTTGGAAGCAGGTTTTGGATTAAACACTTTATACTTGAAAAAAACCTTTCACTCCGACCCTTCATCTTGTCTGAGAAGGGAACACAGCTAGAGACCCTTTGCCTCACTCTTCCCTTGACTCAGCTTCTTTAGTTTAAAGACTTTTGTGGAGACCAGTGAAGATAAGAAATCTGCTGCAGTCATTCATGGCTTTTGGATTAGACTGAAGTTCCTGAATCACTCTTCAAAAATAATCTGTAATATGTTACATGGCCACCTCTTAAGTGAGAAGTCTCTAGGTTGATCACATAGGAAAAGCAGAAGGTGCAGGTCAGTAATTGCATGCAGGGATGCAGCAGGTACTTTTTCCATATTATGAAATGGCTACAAGAGAAATGCCTTGTTTTGCTTCACCTACATAGTGACTTTATGCACACTTGGGTACTATTTCTTTTCATTTTGGGGGTATTTTCTGGAGAAAAAGGTTTTTAACTGTTCTAACACTTTCCTGCTAACAAGGATCAAAGTCCCCACTTTAAATTACTATTATATTTTTAGAGACTATCATACAGATTCTGAGCCAAAGCATTCCAAACATTTTTAAACAAAATGATTGTGAGAAAATAAATTGTTATGTCAATTATAACAGTTAAAGCACCAGCATTTAATTGAGTGCTGTATGGAGGTGATGGCTGGAGGCTAAAAGGGCAAAGCCCATGTGGAAATTTTTCCCACTGAAAGGACTTTTGGTTTTAGAATGAAAGCTGGGTTTAGATTTAGAGTTATCAGCTTTAAAATAAGCATAGATAGTCGGATTGTGAACATGTCTTGCTTTCCTCTAATTATTTGCATAAAAATCCTTGGTCCTTGCTCATTTCCCAATCTTTTCATCAAGCTAAAATAGGGACTTATAAACTCCTAATTCTATGCAAGTGTATCACGAGATTTTAATTTAACTTGGTTCTTTATTTATTCAATTCTTCCAACTGTAAATAATTTACATGTTGAATCAGTCCCTATTGCATTCAAGGCTTTAAAAATACTTTGTTTTTGAAACAGCAGTTTCTTTCTGGAATAAATTATTTCTTTGTTTCCTTACTTGTTTGTGTAGGAAACAAATTTTTAAGCAGTCACTTGATTTCCAGAGCTGGAAATTAAGGAAAATATCAGGATTATAAATTAATGGCATTATTATGGAAATTTGTTACCTTAGCTTAAAACATCAATCCTTCTCAAAATCTAAAGAGAGGTGGATACAGAATAATTGTAGACTCTGCTTATTTTTCCTACTCTTAGAGCAGCATCTGGTCCTTGGATTTGCCTTATGAACTGATCCAAATGCACAGCACAAGCCACCGAGAAGATGAGTTGATTAAGACATGCAAGAGTAGCCCTGATTTTCAAGGAAACTGATGACTATGAAATTCAAACCCAGACTTTTTTTCAGGCCAAATTATGCTCCTCTTAGAAAGATTTTTTTTTTTTTCTGGCATTAATTGTCCTGCAGGAACTTATTGAGTTTAATGCTTTGAAGGATGTTTTTTTCTTTTCTTAATTTTTTTTTTTTTAATTCCCACAGAAAACTTATAACTTAATCAAATCAAAACACATTTTCATTGGGTCTTTTAGAAAGGTTCCTTCAATGTATTTTCCATGCCAAATTCTGCCTCTGGCCACTTTTTTTCTAGAACTGTTTAATTAATCATTGCAGGGTTGGAGATTTTGGGTGGTTTTCTAATTACATGAAAAAGTTTTTCTCTTTAATTCCCCCCCCCCCTCCCCCC
>VXBA01004404.1:1053852-1092914 GCA_013399895.1 Serilophus lunatus | reverse complement strand
TTACTCCCCCCCCCCCCTCCCCCCGATTCTACAATAAGCCAAGTCAGTAGAATAATTTTAGTTAAACTCTCCTGAAATCAGGCACAAAACAAAGCCAAGTTCAGTTTACATCAACAGAGATTTATTTTTCTCTCCAAGAGGGAAACAGTGTTTAGTTATGTGGTTCTGCAAAATAAATTACTGAGCAGTGGTCCAGGTTATCCATTTGCTTAATCTGGCAGCTCTCTATTAGCAGAATGAAGCTGTGCCAATTTACAGTAATTAGTGAATGAGGCAGCACAACATTGCGTTAGGAACCGTTACAAGGTTCTTGGTAAGTTGCAGTAAAAACATGTCCCACAAAATAGATATTTCCTATTTGATATTTTCACCAGCTACTAGTGCTCTGAATTTCAAACTAGACCTGCTAGGAGTAACTTGGGTTGATTTTTGTTATGTATTCATTTTCACTTCCCTAAGTTTAGACTTAAATATTAATGAAGGGAAGATTAAAAAAAAAAAAATAAAAGCAAATCCCATAAAACCCCTCCAGCCATGCTGGGGGAATCCATCATTTTCTAGCTAGTGGCAATACAAATAATGTAATGTCTTTTTCCTCCTCATTTTTAAGGGTAGTTAGAGATACCAGAACTACCTGGAAAATAAGTAAATAAAAACAATAGAATATTCAGCTGCTTGTGTATTCTTGGCACAGGGACGGAGCACATTTCTTCCTGATGAGAACAAGAAGACTTGTCTGTCGGCTCTGCCAAGCTCCAGCTCCAATGCTCAGCACTGGAAAACATTTCCTTTTGATGCTTCTTTGGCCATAACTCAATCTTTCTAGTAGCAACAATAGTTGGATAAAGGATGTTTTTCAGTGTGCTGCTGAAATAACAAGCTTGAGGAAAAGTATTAGGTTGTGTTGAATTAAAAATGATTTTTTTAAATATTGGATTTAAAATGAGGATTTAACCCAAGTCTATTTTGGTCAGCTGGCTTTGTTTTTAGCTTTCTTTTAGATTTAGCTTTTTTTTTTTTTTTTTAGTGGATGGTTTCAATGATATAATGCCTCAATTTATATTTTGAAAATAGTGAAACACCTTTCTGCTTTTACAAAATTATGCATATAATTAAAAAGTCCAGTGAATGAGCTTCTATGTAGCATTTATCTCAATTCGAGAGGCTGGAGGTGGCCCTTATTTACCTGTGTGTTTAATTTTGCCGAAAAATACACACACAGCTGAACCTAAATTTGAAAACCTGATTCAGACTTCATGAATAAAGTAATAATTTTTATTTATTGTGTTTGTTCACAATCTCAACGGATGAATGTAGGGCTCAGGGCTGTGATGTGGCAGGTTTTAAAAGAGCCATAATAAAGTGTCAGAGGGCTTGATTTTAGCTGCAATAAATTTCTATTTGTAGCAGGCAGGGCTGTATTGGAAGGTGTCTCTTCCCATGGCAAGGGGTTGGAAATAGATGGTAATGGGAATTAGAAATTCCTTTCCAACACAAACCATCCTAAGATTTGGTTGAGCTAATAACAAAGGCTGATGAATGACTCCCAAAGCATGGTTTATAGGAAACAGAGAGAAGCACTTCCAAGGTAGATTTATCCCACTCTAAGTATCTCTCTTCGAATACTGCTTTGAGTATCTTAAAATTTGACGTATTTTCACTGCCTGTGTTCAGCAGAAATGAGAGGATTTGAGAACCTCTATTAGGCTGGGAGTAAAAAAACCAACAAAACAAACAAGAATAACAAACAAGCAAAAAGGTCATAGAATCATTTAAGCTGGAAAAGACCTGCAAGATCATCAAGTTCAACCTTGGATCAAATACCTCCATGTCCACTAAATCAAATTGTAAAGTGCTGCATCTGCTCGTTTTTTGAAAACTTCCAGGGATGGTGACTCCACCATTTCCCTGGGCAGCCTGTTCCAATATCTAAACACCCTCTCAGTGAAAGAATTTTTCGTAATATCTAACCTAAACCTCCCCTGGTGCAAACTGAGTCCATTTCTTCTTGTCCTGTCAATGACTTTCTGAAGCCCAGCAATTCCATTTTCTAACCTCCAGCTGAACTAGGTTATGGAGAAACCTGCTTATGCTGGGAAGGAAGGAAGGCAAAATCAGGTAAAAAAATTCTGGGTTGGCTCAGGCTTCACTTTTAATCAGCCATTTTAGTGTTGTGGTGTTAATTCCTCTTACTTCTTGGGTTAGATCAAGCTGCAGCTGGACTCAGCTCTTTCAAACAGCCATAGATGAGCCAAGTGTTGAAGCTGACACCTGATTTATGGTCACAAACAATGTATTTCTTATCTGAGGGTATTTATTATTCAGATATACCACAGGGAATTCTCTTCATGGCAGTGGTGATTCCTCCTGTTTTAAAATAATGTGATCATTAACGGGATGAAATCCTCTGGAAATGTTTGTCCCTCTCAATTGACTTTGGAGACAGCATGAACAGAACATTGAGCAAAATAACCACCATCACAATTTTCCTCACATTAATTGTAATCTGAGGTGCCCTGGCACAAGGAAAAATAAAAGGGGAATTTAATATGCAATCAAAACAATTTGTCCAAGGACTCAGGTATGTAAGAAATGAAAGAATTTTCTTCACAGACCTTCAATAAGGGTTCTTATTGGTTTTCAAGGGCAAAGAGAACCGTGTTCTGATTTTCTTGAAAAATTCTGCCTTATTTCCTGTTTTGTAGCATTTAAAAATTGACACAACTTGTAAATAAATCTACAGTAAGTACTGTGGTTTAGGGTAAACACAATCCCTGATAAAATTTGGGAAGAATGTGGAAAGGTTTTACTGGATTACAGAAAATGTCTGTAACACTGCCAGATTTTCAAGAAAAGTTTCATTTTTAAGAAAAGTCAACTCCTGATGCAGAAAAACATTCAGCATCCAGGTCTATTCATAAATAAACTTAATGAATAATTGATTTCTGAGTTTAGTGTTTAAATCTAGAAAAAAAAAAAAAAGAAAAATTGTTGCTTAGGGAAAAGGCTCAGTTGAATAAATTTAAGGTTTTCTGATGGAGCTTTCAACTGTACATAATCTCTAGTTATTGTTCTGTAATAAATTGGCATTAAATGAGACAAAATGACAGTATTAAAAGTTAAAACAAATATTTTTTAGCATTTTTGGACTTTTTGAAATATTTTTGTGACATTGAAATCATGTATGCAAAAATGCATTTTTCATTAACTAAAACATTTTCAGGATGAAGCTTACTTGGTCTTACCCACACTTAATGACTTCAAGATAACTATGAAAGACACTGTTACCCTGATAATATATACTTGGTTGTCTCACATCAGATCCCTTCTCTGCCTTTCTAAAGCAATAATTTAAGAGGTTCATTGGGAAAGGACAAGCTGAGCACACTTCTAATGTAGACCAAATGTGGACTTCAGACATGTAAGGTAAACCAGTTGTCTAAGATACCTCTGTACTTAATGAGATAATTATTTTCTTCCTAATGTAGGTCTCTGAGATAGAGAAATCTTCTGGAAGACTGGAAGTCTCCTGGTATTTTTGTTTCAAACAATCTGAAGGAGAATGATCACAGCCAGCTTAATTTAGGCACCATCGTTAGGCGGCTCAGTCGAAGCATGTCCTACCTACAGAATATAAAAAGCTGTTTTAAATACTGATTTATTTGGATTTCCTTCTAATGAACTTTTAATTGTCAGGCCTTTTTGTATAGAATCATAGAATCATGGAGTCATTTAGGTTGTAAAGACCCTTAGGATCATCAAGCCCAATCATTAACTGCCAAGCCCACCACTAAACCATGTACCTAAGTGCCACATCTTTTAAATCCCTCCAGGGATGGTGACTCCGTTGCTGCCCTCAGCAGCCTGTGCCAGTCCTGGACAACCCTTCTGGTGATGAAATTTTCTTCAGTATCGAACTTAAACCTCTTCTGATGCAGCTTGAGGCCTCTTGTCCTAAATAATGCTTTCACCCTTTCATGATTCTGTTTTGCTTAGCCCACCTTAATGATATTATCTAGTTTATTCGTACAATTTGAATAATAGCTCATTTTTAGGTAATTGAAATCAATTTCAGGTTCATTTAAAAGTTTTCCAAGAATAAGAAAGAGGGAGGAAAAACGGAAAGATTAGTACAACAAAGAAAACCTATGCAAGGTAGAAGAGAAAATAATTGGTTGCCATACTTTGTTTAATCAATACAGTGATAAAATGGATAAACCTTGTGTGCAAGAGGGCACCTGCAAGATTAAACACTTAATTGTGGTGATTCTGACTTACATTACCAGGGTTAAACTCAGGGTGAGAAATTTTTTATCAGAATACACTGGAAAGGGAAATCTTCAATTTTTTTTTGAAAATGAAGGCCAAAGATCAGCCATTAACATCAAAATGATCCTGTTCCTCTTCTATGATTACGTACCATCAGCTCCTTGTGTCACACTGCAAGGCACTGGAAATTTTAATAAATTGGGTTGAGAACACTTATTTTCAAAGCAGCATGTGAAAATATATCCAGAATTCTACTTAGTGAGCTATTTCTCCTGTAACTAGTTAGAATCATTTTCTTCAATGTCTCCATTTGTAAAACCACAGACTATTATTGCCACTGAAAGGGAGATTTGAGGACACTGTTTGATTTTAAAAGGCTTTGTGCCATCTTAACAACTTGATCACTGCCTCAAATGAGGAAAGAATCACCAGTGAATGGAAATCCAAGCACTAAGGAGCATCACGTGATGTCCTTTCCCAAGTCATCAGTCTCTTCAGGGTGAATCTATTTACATGAACATTTATTCAATTTTATCTCTTTCTATATGTCTTTTTATCTTCTTTTTTTAGCTTTGCCAGTCTTCTCAATGAATGCCAGCTTGCAGCTCCTATGCCTCATCTACTTCTGTGTATTTTCAAAATGTTAATTGCTTTAAATATTCTACTCAAATAGACAATACTATGAGTTTTACATTAAAATAGATACATGCATAAGGTGTTCATTTTTTTATATATGTATTTACACTTAGTCCCTAGGTAGCTTAGTTCCTATGAGAAAATATAAATGGATAGTAACTTTCTTACATTCCTTTGACTCTGGGAATGATACACAGTGAGGGATAGAAAGAGGCAGGAGGCTGTGATTCAGTGGTATTATTGCTTATTTCATCCAGTTGTTAAAAACACTGACTATCTGCAACTGATGTTCTTTCAGCAAAGAGGGTTTGTCTCTATGGATGGCACGTGCTCATAAAGGCAGAATTCAACCATGCCGTTCCAGATGACATTTTACCTCTTGAAAATTATGACTGTTGTAGGGGAAAGATGGAAGAATTAACAGTCAGATCACAGTGTGAGACTGAAATTCCATCTTGGACAAAAAATGAAGGCTTTTCCAGCTCACTGCTGGACCTATGAAGAAAATAAGATGCTGAATTTTGTTGCTGACTCTGGAGTGTTATCTGAAACTCACGTGTGCTGCTCTATGGGTAAGGGTTGAGCTCCTGCATATACAAATTCTCTGACACAATCATAGAACCACAGAATCAGAATTACAGAATATCCTGGCTTGGAAGGGACCCACAATGATCATTGTGTCCAACTTCTCACCCTGCACAAGACAACCCCGAGAGTCACATCATTTGCCTGAGAGTATTGTCCAAAACTTGAATTTTGTAAGGTCTGGGGCTGTGACCACTGCCATGGGGAGCCTATTCAAGTGCCCAATCACTCTCTGAGGGAAGAATCTTTTCCTGACATCCAACCTAAACCTCCCCATGCTGTGATAAGAAGGGACCTTCCTCGGCTCTTCAGGACCTGACAAATGTCCGTAGAACCACTGCACTCTACTACACAACCTCATATGATGGACATAAGGGCTGGTACTCTACTGACTTAAAGCAGAGAAAACACTTTGGGCAGATGAGGCTTAAGTTCAGTGTTGAGTACAAGAACCATCCAATGGCCACATCTTCCAAAGGGTGTGAAAGTGGAATAAAGAGGGAGCAGGGAAATAGGGAGGAAGAGACAGCGCAGAAAAGGGAAAAACTTGGGGAGAACTCCCAGAGCAGTAAAATATCCTGCTTCCAGGTCACTATGAGTTAATGCCTCCTATCCTGTGGCTAAAGGGATTCAGGGAAGGTTGGTAACTCTCTCTGCTACAGTCCTTTCCTTGTGCTGCTCCCAGGGAAGCAGAATTACATGCCACCCCTTACTCGGGACTCAGCCTTAGGGCGCAGCATATCCCACAGACACCAGAGGTGGAAAAGACCTATTAGGTCCATTTAACCAATTCCCCAGACATTGCAGGGGTCTTTCCCTCCTGCTATGTCCAACCTTGCTTGCCTTGGGCATGAAGCTGTCATAGAGCTCATGTGTTTACCACTTTACAGGCTCACATGTTGCTGAGACTTCTGACACTGGGCTTCAGCAATTTTTCAGATGTATAATAGATGATGTTTATGTGGCTGCAAAGTCCCCACAACATTTGATGTGTCAGTGTGGGTACCAGCACAGCCTTTAATGTTAGCTTTGGTTGATACAGCACCTGTAGCAGGTGAGAATCAAAACAGGACTGTGAACAGTAGAGTTACCTGATAGAACCTGGACAATGCATGGGAGCAGCACAAAAGTAGTTTTACTGGGCAAAATTGACCACAGTCTGTGGTAGATGTGAGGCTATTCTGCATAACAACAGCTGACAGAGGCATTTAGCCTTTGTAATGTTTCTCTGAGGGTGACTTCTCCATGTGATGACAAAAAGAGCAGGGAAGTTAGAGTTTCAGACCTTCAAAGTCCACTTACCACTTTGTCACAGGAGGCTCTTTACCCTCAGAACAGTGTGTTAGAATATTTGGGTTTGAAACAGCTGTTGTGACTTTTTTGTTACTTTTCTGGAGCTACAACAATATCTATTTGTTCATAGTCCTTGCAAATCTCCATAATCTTCTCTTGCTTTTCCCTATTTATTATTCTTCTCCATCCAGAAATTAAGGAAGTAGGCAGACAAATTTCTATACATCTCCCATTCCCTCTTGTTCCCTTGCCTCTTTTTTCTCTGCTAGAGGCACAGCATAAGCAAACAAATCACTTTACTTCTCTTACCTGACTGCATTCAAAGTGCAAGTAGCCCCTTCAGGAGCATCTGAACATACATGATAGTTGAATTCACAGTCTGTTGCTCATAAAGCAAAAAGTTAAAAGAAATAAAGGCAAAGAATAAGAGAGAGTTTGTATCTTTGTGTGTTAAAGAAAAATAAATTAAATTAAATGTAAAAATTTTTTAAAAAGAGAGAGAGAGAAATAGAGTTCTGCAGAGAAAACAGCTCAAAACTGTGCATTTTCACAGGTATTTAAGGAATGGAATCAAGAGGCCTCCAAAAGTTGCAAAAGGTGGCCTCTTTCTTTCTTTCTTTCTTTCTTTCTTTCTTTCTTTCTTTCTTTCTTTCTTTCTTTCTTTCTTTCTTTCTTTTCTTTTCTTTTCTTTTCTTTTCTTTTCTTTTCTTTTCTTTTCTTTTCTTTTCTTTTCTTTTCTTTTCTTTTCTTTTCTTTTCTTTTCTTTTCTTTTCTTTTCTTTTCTTTCTTTTCTTTCTTTTCTTTCTTCTTTTCTTTCTTTTCTTTCTTTCTTTTCCCCTCTCTAGGATTTAGGACTTTAGCATTGCCATAAGAAATTTGAGATGTCACACTCTAACTTTTTTTCAGGATTCAGTCAGCCATTGGTATAGTATAAAGACTTATATCTGAGTTTAAAGGGATTAAAGCATTCTCTCAGAGGAGGACAGAGATGAACCAGGACAGTTGGCATAGTGAGAAGCCAAATTTTTAGTTGAGTAAATCCAGTTGGGAAGAATCCCATTCTTCAGTCTGGTCTCTCTCCTTTTCTGGGGTGCCTGAGACACTCCCTGCATGAATCTGAGAATGAACCAGTTCTTACTTCACTTCCACAACATTAAAATGGAAATAGTACATCCTTTTACTTTGGGATTAAACAGGTAATTCCAAAAGGTTGTGCCTGCATAAGCATGACCACCAGGGCTAAATAAGCATCTTTTAATGTTCAGGAATTAAAAAAAAAAAAATCTTGAGCCTTTGCAAAGTTTCTTCGAATGTTCTTTCACCTCTTTGCTCCAATTTGCCAGCTCCCTATTTTAGGATGCTTCTGCCAGCTGATTTGTGCTCTCAGGTTTGTCCAGGCTCCAAACCCAACATGGCCAGGACTGGTTAAAGACAACGTGTCTTGGAAGCCAGAAAGTCTTTCTCTAAAAGTAACATCTGCCTTTCTCAGAACCTGCTTTCTCAGTAGGCAGGAGATACAGACCTCACCCTGGACTTGCCTCGTTTCACAGACTTATTACAAGATTTTGGCCTCCTGCAGACTGTCTTTCCCTGCCTCAGAAATTTTCCACCACAGCGCTGTGCCTTCCTAGGCTCCGTAGGATGGTGAATTAAGTCTAATTGAACAGCCCCGTTTGTGGTCCACCAATGAGTTATGCTTGACTCAGTGCTATGGTGAAGGATAAAGCACAAAATGTGAATAAGCAGCTGGGACAGAGACAGCCAGTTGGTGACCATACCTTGAGGGAGGGTCAGAGGTGGCAGATTAACACAATTGCTGTGTGCCCCAGTGTGCCTGAGATGATTACAAAATATAAATATTATCCCAGGTCCCAACAAAAACATACATAGCACTATGTTATAGAATTATAGAGTCACTTAGGTTGGAAAAGATCTTTAAGATCATCAAGTCCAGCCACTAGTCCAACACTATAAAATCACGTCACCAGTTGCTACATCTGCACGTCTTTTAAATCCCTCTGTGGATGGTGACTCCCACCATTGCCCTGGGAGCCCATTCCAATGCCTGACAATCCTCTAAACCAATCCTGGTGCAACTCGAGTCCATTTCCTCTCTCCTGTCACTGATTACTTGACTTTGTTCTGGGACACAGGACTTCCATTATTTCACTTACTTAAATTCTGTCTCTGTCAACTTACTGTTCCAAATACCCTGGATGATGGACAGGACACAGGAGCCTGTGCTTTGAACTCTGTAACCTTATGGTGAGCACTGGGAGTGGGGTTATCTTCCACTGTATGATCTGGTGAACGACATTCACCCTCAGACCCAGAACTTTGCACCTTCTCCATAATGTGACCAGGCACAACAAAAGCTTTCCACTTCTTATTATGTGACCTGATGAAACATCAACAATATAAGAAAGTCTGACATGTCTCCTTGTCATGCAAGAGCATTGAAAGATACATCTAAGTCATTGAGCCAGCTGTGTTTTATCATCCCATTACTATTTTATTATTTTATTCCATTACCTTATAATATGCAATCAATTTAACTACTTAGTTTCATCAACAATGCTCTAAACAAATCTTTTCCACTCTGTTTTATCATTATTTAGTACATTAATTCTGGCTTTTGTAATATAAATCAAGTTGTTCCATGTCTCCTGAATATCTCCTGACTTATCTTCAGGATATGGTGACTACTTTACAGAATCACAGGATCACACAGTATGCTGGGTTGGAAGGGATCCACAAGGATCAAGTCCAACCTTTAGCCCTGCACAGGACCATCCCCAAGAGTCACATCATGTGATTGAGAGTATCATCTAAATTTCTATATAAAAAAAGAGTCAGAGATACTTCCCATTGCTGGACCTTATCTTTCTCTATCACAATATCATTAAAAAAGCCCCTCACATGTAATTTGTTCTAAAACAATAGGACTTCTAATAATCTGTCTCCAGCTTGGTTTGGATACAGCACAGAGAGCCTTCCTAACAGTTAATTTAGATACAGGTATTTTAATTCAGGTAAAGAAATTCAAGCTCGTAGGTGCTGTTACTTACCGTCAGTGCCTTGCAGCCACACTGAATCTACTTACACAGACATAGTCAGTGTCTCTCTCTCAGAACTAACCTTTCTCTTTTTTTTGTTTCCATATGGTCTAAGTGATCCTCTCCAAGGACAAGTGTCATCTCCTCTCCCTTTTTATAGTGGTTAAATCAAATTGCCTCATAGGCCATAAGTGCTACTGGAAAGGTTTATCATGAGATAGCAAGCTGAGGTCTTTAGAAGAGGTTTTACCATGTTCTCCTCACAACACTAAGTAAAACAGTGCTTATGGTGGTTCTCCCTTGCTACGCCACATTGCTTAATCACATTACTCACTGCTTTCATTTGCTCTAATTCTTCTTCAGTTCGAAGCTTTTTTTTTTTTTTTGCTCCAAGTAGAACATTTGCAATCTGCCTTTTTACTGTGCATGCAAAAAGTAGCATGTTTTAACTTCTGAGAACTCATTCAAGGAGACAGCATCATTTTTGTACATGGTGTTCTCTGAGAGTGCTGTGCATCCTGCATGCTTGGTTGGTAGCAGCTTAATGCTGTCACGGTCCTCCAGGGGCTTGTCCCATGTGGTTATAATTAACTTTTAATGTCTGCCTTCAGGGCAAAACACTTAAGGGGTTAACCAGTTTTCTCCAACAGAATGAATAGTTAAATGGTAACATACGTTTATCAATACATCCCACAAAGTGGAGAAAAACATCTACATATTTTTTCTCTTCCTTGTCTCATATTTACCTAACCCAGAGCCACTTGCCAATTTAAGAGTAGAGGTTAACCTTTCAAATCTTATAATATAAATGCGCTTGCTACAGGTTTAACACAATCTTACCTAGTAGCTGAGTCAGTGCAAAGATTTGTTGGACCAGATCTCGCTGGTATTTAACCATTGAAAGCACTTGCAGTCTTTCTCCCATAAGCACATGTTGCATCATGCTGAGACCTAGGAGAGTGACTTACTTCAAGGACATGTATGACTTTGCAACTATATCAGGCAGACTTTACTTACAATGTCGCCAGAAAGATGGGGCAAGTTACTATATGAGAGTATAATAGCTTCATTAGCTACCTCTGCATTGTTTGAGTGGGATTCAGTTTCTAAACACTGTAGTACAGTGTCATTTAAGACAATCTAGAGCATCCAAGGCACTTATTCAGTGCTTAAAATGACACTATGTATCTATATTTGGGAAACTCAATCCTACCTTAAATTTCAACGTCCACGAAAGACACATTGAACAGGATTCAGCTGCTAAAACACAGATGTCTAGTTCAAGTTTGGATACTACGGGCTATTCTGCAAATTCAGAAGGGTTTGGAGCACCTGGAAATCCTTTGATACCCAAGAACACCTCCAATAACAACAGACAAATTCATTTAGGAAACTAAATTCATCTTCCTGAATGGAAGACATGCAATCTGGCAGCTTTCTGTGGATACCTGATTGAGCTCCAAACAAACTCTTATGTATGTAGGTTGCAGTCTAGCACAAAAACACATCTGGTTCTGAAGCAAGAAACTTAGCAGGAGAGTTGCCTGACTTATTCAGTAGTCAGCTTGTCTGGAGTGAGCTCTCGGCACTGCATGCTGTGGACATGCCTTCCGGGTCTGTCCTAAGGCTGGACTAAGCCGACAGAAGAAAGGCCAGTGCTCTCAAAGCCTGCTGAGTGAGTCAACAAAGAACTCTGAGCTTGCCAACAAGCAGAACGATTGACCAAAAAAGTACATATTTGCCCTGCTTTGCTCCTCTATGCTTGTCTGTGATATTTTTGTCATTGATGTACCATCCAGAAATCTTGAGAGAGACTTAAAGGCACATAATATGGCATAAGATTGTTTCCACCTAGGTATAATGGGAGATTAAGTCTGCATCCTGAATGCCCTTAAAATAATGCATTGTGTTCTTCAAGAAGTTACGATTGCTTTAATGACAGACACCACAACTGGGTAAATGCTTGAATAAAGTATTTATACTCTTTGGGGATCTATTCTCTAAGTTATACTAAAACCAGATATAGAAATATAAGGACATTCTATCCTCAGCCTTTTCCCTTGTGTGTGTAACAACATGTTTCAGGACTTGAATAGATCATCCCTGGTGAGTACAGCACTTGTTCACCACTATGCAGCAATGAAAGTCCAACCTTTCAGGTGTGAATCTCACAGCCTCACTGCTCCTCAGCAACTAAAGCTTGTCACAAAGTTATCACAGAAACACAGAATGGTTTGGTTTGGAAGGGACCTTAAAGATCATCACATTCCAATGCCTCTCCCATGGGCAAGAACACCTTCCACTAGACCAGGTTTCTCTGGGCTCCATCCAGCTTGGACTTGAACACTTCCAAGGATGAGGCAGCCACAACCTCACGGTAAAGAGTTTCCACTCAATATCCAATCTAAACCTACTATCTTTCAATCTAAGCCCCTTCCCCTATGTCCTAAAATTGGTCTATGTGTCCTCCCGATCCTGAAGAGGGGACACATTTTCCCTTGTCTGCCATGGGACCAAAAGTCTGAAGCAAAAAGGATCTGCAGGTTGAAACAGCTCAAGCAGCACAACTTAAGTTCCTAGGAACTGAATAATTCTGGTGATAGAATAAATTTAGTTGCATGGCTTATCCACTTCCCACCCATTTTTCCTAAATAACAAACTCCAGGATGATGATCATCTAACTTTTAGAGATGGATGGGGCCAAGACACCAAGAAATTAACTGTCTGCCCTTACATTGCTTGGCAAATTAGTAATACAAGTAAAGTAAGAGGCAGGATCTTGTGAGTGATAGGCTTTCCGCTGACCACACTTTCAAGACTGTACAATGTTGTAAAGCAACATTTGCTGGCTTCAGGCTGTTAATTCCCTGCATTGTCAGCCCATTCTTTTGAGACACGACTCAGCAACATTAACTTTTATACACAGTCATTTCCCTATTGTTGACTTGATCTGATCTCAGTAGAGTTGCTGTCAGTATTCCTCAAAGAAAATGGGCTATGTTAAACACCTCTGAGTGCTGCTCAAGCAGAGGTTTTCAGTTTTCCATCAAACTTAACTGCCTTGGCAAAAGGAAAAAAAGTGAAAAGACCCTGATATGTAGCTTTTTAGGGATTTCAGAATACACTTGTCTGTGTATTGTTTGTGACTCCAGGATATGGCTGATTTTCAATGTACAAAATTTGATTTATTGTCCAATTCATCCACGTCAGAGAGTGCTGCCATTAAGTAAGACCTCATAAACCAGATCACAATGTTGTCTTCCGTGTTTTTAAAGCTCATATATATATTTATGAGCAGAGAGCCAACTTTAAACAGCAGATTTTATTGACAGGACACATCTGGAGTATCTCTGTGGCAATCACTGCGACGGCACGTGATATTCACAGTTACGCACTAAAACTTTTAATGGTCTCCAGTTAGAGAACACCTCAACATTATGAAATCAAAAAAAGTAAAATATTTTTTCCACATTGCTCTCCCTTTAGTCCTACAAGAAACTAAATCCAACTATGTCAATCCAGATATGTTCTCCTAAGTCAGTCTCCTATTGCAAAAGCATTGGAGTACATGGATACTCTAAGAATGAGGTCCCAGTCCCCACGCAAAAATATAATTATCTTTCTTCAGAATCAGTTATGAATTTTTATAAGTCTGGAGCTATTAATAATTTTTTTCCATGTCATCATGAAATTCTTCAAACTCTTCCATAATAGAAAAAAAAAATAATGTTTTATGAAAATCAGCATATGATAACAAATTGAAAGTTTTCAATATTGTTGACAATAAATTACATTAACTAGAACTAGCACAGTTTTTTGAAAGTAGCCTTGACTGATCCTATATGTGTATAACTGAAATTGATTCAGAACATTTCTCCTAAAGGATCTGCTTGGAGCTGGAGAGAATTATGGCACCTTTTTTTCTTCATTTGATTTTGTCCAAATTGCCACAGGACTCAAATCTTCAGTTTTGTATCCAGTCAGTTAACACACTTCTAGACATTTCACAAGTGTAATGTAAAGCAGAAACAGTCCCAAAAGAGAATTTTTGTTTAGAAACTCTGATTTATTTTGGTTTAAGGAGGAGTGTAGCTGAATTTCACAGTATGGATATGACCAAACCCCACCATCCAGCTGGAGAGTGAGAGAAATGAACTTGGTACTGATGTAAATCACTAATAAATTCACAGGTAGGTTGAAGCAGTCTGTGAGAAGCTACATAGAATCATGGAATCATAATTTTTTTTGGTTTGTTAAGGACCATAAATATCATCTCTTTCCAACACCTTTGTAATGGAAAGGGACACCTTCCACTATCCCAGGTTGCTCCAAAGCCCATCCAACCTCGTCTTGAACACTTCCAAGGATGGGACAGTCACAGCTTCTCTGGCCAACCTGTGTCGTGGCCTCACCACCTTCACTGGGAAGAATTTCTTCCTATCATCTCATCTAACCTATGTCATGGTCATCTCTAGCCAAGCTGATCATCTACACTGCCTTTTATACAGTGGAGAAAAACTGTGATGCCTCAGCCTTTCCTACCCTTTAACTTATGCTTTTCTTTGATTCTGGTTTAGAGACAACTCTTAAAATCCATGCAACTGTTAGATGCAATGAAACTCGACTCTTTTAAATTCTGGAATTCATCTTACCCAATATCAGCTTTATGGAGCATAAGCATTTAGTCTGACATAACCACATATATGCTTATTTTCAGTGAAAAAAAAAAGTTTTTTCACAAGACTGTGAAAAGCCACTGCAAGACCTGGATGATGAATGGACCCCTTCTAAACTTGGAGGTATTTTTCAGCCTTTATAATTCTATGATTCTATCTCTATGATTCTGTCTCTATGATTCTCTCTCTCTCTCTCTGTCTCTCTCTTACATATAGAAAAACCACAGCCAGCTGGTTAGATTAGTCTGCTACACAGCACCCAGCCAACCCTAAAGATTTCATAGTCAGGTAAGATATTTTTACAAGTCAGATTACTGAGTTGAAATATCCAGTGATTTACAATAAATCTAAATAAAAACTGATGAAATCTTTATTAGACTATCACTACAACACAAAAAAAGAGAATAATTATATCTTCTGCTAATAAAATATGCTTATTTTTGCAATCTCTTTTTACCTATTTTATGACTCACCTGAACATAAGTTGATCCGAGATGAACAAAACCTTTTTTTTTTTTTTAATAGATTTTCATGGACTTTGAATGGGGCCATAAAAAGAAATGTATTTGAAATAGATCTATAGTTTTAGCTCTATCTTCAGTTTCCCTAAATTATCATACTTTTCCAGAAATCAATAGAATTCTGTGTTTCATCTACTGTAAAATTTCTCTCTTTACGTTTTTTTTCCATTTTAGGGAATTTGGGAGTTTTTCTCTTTTTAATTTTAATATCATTTTTTTGTTTTCAGTTCAATCTTTTCACCAGTGTGAACATCTGAGCATAGTAAAATATACACTTGAGAAACAGACACATCAGTGAAAGCTATCATGGTTACAAGAAATACTCTATTTTTAGATTCAAAATTGTTTATCTTCTTTTCCCTTCTTTGCAAACGTGGTCTTAACTAATAGTTATTGTGCACACTCTTCAACTTCTTTGTATATTTTCTTTGGGGAATACCCAGGGGAAAAAAAAAAAACAAAAACAGAGTTTAAAAGATGTTTCAACTTTTAGTAATTAAGCTCTAGTGAGCGTTGCAGGAATATTTAATGCTCTGCTGCTCTGTCTGAAGAGGATCTGGAGACTTACAAAGAATTACAAGAACATGATTTACAAAACATAAAGCTCACGTTGTCAAAGCATCCTCTGAAATGCTTTCAGATGAGAAAGTTTTTTTCTAGTGTTTCATTAGAAACAGGCAGTGGAGAGAGTCTCACAGCATCAAGGCGTTTTTGTTTAGTTCTGTTTTGTTTTTCACTCCCATACTTAGGAGTAACTTGTTGGCTTTTTTCCACCTCGTGCTCATTCTCGCAGATGAGCATTAGAGAGACTTTGGAAATGGAAGGCCTTTCTGTCTGCAGCTTGCAGGGTCAATTCAGTGTGGCAGCTGCGAGCGGGTGACATAGACTTATATTGACACAACCCACTTTTTGCTGCAGAATCACAAAGCGAAAACACCCGGGGCTCTTCTGCCTTTTTCAATAAGATACGAATTTTTGTCTTCCTTGTATTAAGCAGAGATCTGTCATCTTGACTTGTACACTAAATGGTCCATTCTGACTGCCTTGTTTGTGTCCAATCGCAGCCAGGATCTAGAAACATGTGTTAACATTCGGCATGTTTGGGGGCGAGCGGGAAGGGCCTCAGGCTAGACTCCCTGATGCCTGCTGGAGGGTAGTCAATAATCATTAGCCCTTCAAGTGGTAGATGCCCAACATAAACTGTATTAATTTATTTAAAAAATCTTTACTTTAAGCCACAGGGAAAGGCATTTTAGAGAATATGGCTCCCCTGAAGTAACAAAGCGGTTATAAAGACGTAGTGAAATTCTGGCTTATTGAGGGGAGGGGTTGTTGTTTTTCAGCACTGTGTCATCAGCCAGAGCAATGGGAAACTATTAAAAGTAATTAGCCTGTGCCTGTCTGTCACTTAAATTTATCCCTGTGGTGATAAAGATGTGTTATTTGCCCCAAGTCAATTCTGATTGCCAACATCCCAGCATTAGCCACAGAGCCAAACCTGTGGTGGTGGGGGAAGTTCTAATGTTCATTATAGTCAAGACGAGGTAAACGAGGCTGGGCTTCTCAATTTTATTTTTGATGGAGCTCAAAGAAACCAAGTTTATGCTAATTAAATATTCAGAGAAACTGTGAAGCTTCACATCTAACTGTGACTGTTTATGTGTGGATAGGTGTCAGTGGCAGGCCAAACATTGCTGTCATTTATGTTTCCACCCATCTTGGCGTGAGTGGAGTGGAATGGTGTTGATGGAGAGACTTATTTAGCATTGTTATTTCTATGTTTTCCTACTGCACATATATCAGATATACTAAAGTGCTAGGAAAAAAATTCCAGTAAAAGGGAGCGAACCTGTAAGATTGCATTCGGTGTACCTAACATTTCAAGTCCCAAAGTGGGTAATTTGCATTTAGCATTTGATTTAAAGAACCAGGTATATCTAGAGGGCAATTCAATATATCCTAAAGTCAGTGAAATGAGGTATCTACTGATGTCCTTTGGCTATGGAAAGATCTGTAATCTCTAGCTGAGGTCAGTTACCTCACTTTCATATAGCTGAAATCTTGTATGAAGAGTCCTAGTGGAAAAACTGGAGTACTCCCATACTGGGAGGAATTTTTCAGGTCCAAATTAATCTAGTTCATACTGGGCAAGATTAGGTTATAAATGGTATCAATTGTTTCCAAGAAAAGAAAGATCCAGCAATTTTAGAGTCTTCTGTTTATATTTTAACTTAGTATTTATTATTTTGTTAGTATTTACTACTTTGTTAGTATTTATTACGTTTATATTGCTAAAATTTAACCAGTGAACTACCCAAAATTAATTAAAGGGTATTCCTCTAAGACACTGCCATGACCAACATGACCAATGCACTCAGCATAGGCAATGGACAGGAAGAGATGGAAAGAATAAGAAAAGCTTCTGCAGATATGTGAGTCAGAAAAGGAAGGTAAAATAAAATGTTCCTCCTTCCTTGAGGAGCAGGGCTGGCAAACTGGTTACATGGATAAGCGGAAGGCTGAGGTACTCAAAAACTTTTTTGCCGCAGTTTTCACCATGATCTCTTTTCCCACACCTCTTGAGTGGGTGGACTACAAAAAGGGGACTAGAGGAGCAAAATCTCTCCCACTGTAAAGAGAAGACCAGGATTCTAACCATTTGAGGGACCTGAACACACAGAGGTCCCTGAGACCAGATGAGATGCATCCCAGAGTCCTGAGGGAATTGACTTATGTAGCTGTCAAACCACTCTCCATCATATTTTAAAAGTCATGGCATGGGTGAAGTGCTCAGTGACTGGAATAAGGAAAACATTGCACTTATTTTTACAAAAGGTAGGAAGAAGGACCCTGGGAATTGTCAACATATTAGATTTGTCTCTGTACCTGGGAAGATCTGGAGCAGATCCTCCTATAAGCCATGTTAGGGAATAGGGAGGAGAGATAAAGAGAATATTTCAGGCAGCCAGCACAGCTTCATTAAAGGGCAAGGCTTGCCTGACCAACATGGTGGCCTTGTATGATAGACTGACTACCTCAGTGGTCAAGAGAAGAGCTATGAACACCAGCTATCTGGACTTCTCTGAGGCCTTTGACATGGTCCGTACAACATCCTTCTCTCTAAATTGGATTTGATGGATTAACTGTTGAGTGTATGTGGAACTGGCTCGCTGGTGCCATCCAGAGAGTAGAGGTCAATGGCTCAATATCCAAATGGAGATCAATGACGAACAGTGTTTTCTCAGGGGTCCATAACAGGACTAGAACTGCCAGAGACCAGGTGAATGCCCCATCCCTGGAAATATTCAATGTCACATTGGTTGGAGTTACGAGAAACCTGATCTAGTTGAAGATATCCCTGCTCATTGCATGGTATTGGACTAGATGACCTTCAAGGTTCCTTTCCAACCCAGACTATTCTGTGGTTCAATGATTATTACATTTTCTACCAATATTTGGTGCTTTAAACTTGCAATTGTCAAAACCAGTAATCTTTTAAAATTTTCTTAGAATTGTTTGCATGGTATCTGTGATATGAATTCACCATTTTTAAGGCTCTTTTGCAACAATTTATTTAGTTCAACAAGCTTGCCCGTAAATGTGTCTCAATGAAGCCATAGGGTTTATGTACATGCCCAGGTTATTCATTGAACTGGGGAATCAATATTTAACATTATTGCTTTGGCTGTCCAGGGGGATGAACTATCTGCAATTAGTTACCATAAAATAACTGCACATGCACTGATAGATTCAATATCCCCTGTAAGAAATTGGAAAGATAGGTCCTGGTCTGAGAATTACCAAGAAGCCATGGGCAAAATGACCCAAGAAAGGAAGACAAGGTTTTTTTGACAGTAGGTTTCATAATTTTCTCTCTTTAATGCCACAGTTCTTCTGAACAAATCTCATATTTAACAAGACTTGTTTTTTCCGGGATGGCAGATGGGCATTAACACACAAACCTGTGCGTATCCAGAGAGGACATACCTCGTTTAACTTGTACTTGCATTGGAAGGATCAACTTTCAATTTGTCCCAACTATTTCTCAGCTTTAATGTACAAACTACAAAGACAGGCTATTGCTAAATGACCCATATTAATTCTTAAAAAAATATTAAAGCCTTTGTCATGACTTAATTAAACATGTCTCTCTTCATCTGTCCTGTGATAAAGTCTATTGTGACAATACCCTGAGCAAATGAGTTGGAAGAAATGCTTGTTCTCTTGTAGGATTTTCCACCTAAATAGCTAATTTTTCAAACTGTGAGACAAGGCATGGGAAGATCAAGCATATGCCTCCACTGGAATCTGAGAGGGAATTTAGGGGGAGAGAAATAAAACCACTTATCTCTATAACTCTGTAGACTAGTGCAATAGGACCAGCTATGGCTTACAGGACACAGGTGTCTGCTTGTTCCTCACACTCGGTGCTTTAAATCTCATCCACAAACATGTCTCTTCTCAATTCTTGGAACTTCAAGTGGAGACACATCATGGGAGTGTGAGTCTGCTATTCTAACTTTCAGGTACTGAAACTTCAATGTCCATTCCATGTTCATCATTAAGGGGACCTCCAGAGCCAAACAGAAAAGTTGCATATTGCTAGAAGGGGACACCACATATTCTATACAGGTCTTTCATACAAATAAGAGAGATCTAGAAAATATAATAATCATTTCAGAATGTCATTTTATATCTGTAAGATTTTTTTTCTGATAGTCCTTCGTTTTCCAATTTGTTTTTTTGGTTAGTTGTTAGGGTTCTTTAAAAAATGAGTTAATGTAAATTTGCTTTTTAAAAACGTCAACAGTTTAATCTCTTTAGTTAAATAAACCTGTGTTATTATTCTGACCTAACGATTCTCCCTCCTGTTCATAGATAAAATAGTCCATTCACAGATTTCTGACTGCAGCTGATCATGATTTTACAACATTCTATCTATCTCTTTCTTATTTTTAGATTGATCCTGTATCTGACTAAATATTTACTGTTATGTTTCAAATTCACCTAGCTGTCTGATCACTTCTAGTGATTTTCTGGATGCCTACATCTCCCTCTTTTCTCTCAAAGACCAACCAGTTCTTAGATTATGTCACATGAAACACTGTTTTTCTCTGTTTTTGTTGAGTTTGTTTTATACTGAGCTGTTGGAATTCATTCAGAAAAATCCAATTATACTGAAGATTATTCTGTCATATGATTTCCCCCCCCTTCTTCTTGTCCTTCTCTAGAACTAACTGTGCATTTTATCTTCATCTAACTTCCATCTCACTTGGGAGAACAGCAAACTCCTTAAACAGATACTTCCAGAGCAGAAATATCTTCTTTCACATCTACTTTAAGTAAGTTAGGACATATTGCCTCTGGAACTTCTTCCATGGACTGTAGGTGGAACATAGAGAACTCTAGGATTTATCTGGGGTTTTGGTGAGGTGAATCTCATCTGTGTTTACTTATTTTTCTTCTTTGCTGATAATGGTCTATAAGAACGTTTGCAAAGGAAAGCATCTTTGGAGAATTTTCAAAATGGACTTCAACTACAAGGAGGTTTGGATTTCTTTTCATGCATGATATAGATTTTTTTTATATGTCACTTTCTCTTTATTTTCAATTACTTGAGTCCTTTTCACCTCCTGATATGAAGAAGGAAACTATTTTTACTGATTAAGCATTTTAAAAATACTATTCAACTTGTGCAAATAATTCGAATAAATGTAGGAAGACTAATAAAAACATCTGTATTTTTTAATTTTATTTCTATTTCTCTTGAGTAGTCTCTCCTTTTAGGTGCTTGGGACTTGTATTCTGTGCATTTCCAGAGGGAAAGCTAAACTGGACAAATGTTCATTTCCCCAGTAGAGATCTCTGTCAGAAAGAAATGAGAGGTCTGCAAATCATCCTGTGTTGCCTGATTGAATAAACTGACTTTCTACATCTGTTGTTTCCTGCTAAGAGAATCCTTCCCTGCTTTTCTGCCTATCTCCTTCTCTGAATCCCTAGAGCAGGAAGATTCTACCTTAAAGCTATTGGGATTAATTATAACCAACTAATACAATATTTCTATTTACCCACACTGCTTCACAAAGGTTTAGAGCACACCTGAAACAATCCCCAAATGTGAGCACATTTATTATTCAGGCACTCTTCCTCAGATTATAATTTTACTTCTCCTACTCACTGTAAAAATGTCTGCAAAAGTAAGAGGTCGATGGGTAAGAAGGTGGGAGAAAACATCTGAGAAGAAAAGTCCCACTGCTTCTAGGGTAGACAGAAAAAAATAAAATAGTGCTTATTTTTAAATTTTTGGACAAAATTTTTCCTTTTGTTTATTTGTTTTCATGGTGAGTTTTATTTAAAATAAAATATCCTGATCTCTTGAACTTTTTAATTCAGCATGTTGTGTTTGAGATTTTCAGAGCAATGATTTAGGATAAAAAGGGAGCTTTTCTTTGTGGAAGGCCATATTTTTTTCCTGTAGAAAACAAGAAAAAGACCCTTGTGCTACCTCTACTTCTCCTTTCCTAATCAAGTAATTTTCCATTCGACATACTCTGGCTTTTCTACCAGCTTCTATTTCTCAACCATACCTCACAGAGTTGTTGTTACCTGCCTGACCCCAAAGGCACCCGACAAGATCTGGGCTGTTGAAAGCTGTGGGGTGGGACTCATTTCATTAAGAGACATCTGGTGCCTGCTATCCCGTTAAAGATAAAAAGAGAGAATAAGCATTTCCAAGGAGTAATTTATCAGTTCCAAAGCTTAAAACAGACCAAAAGTACTGTTCAATTAAAGTCAGCTTCTCTGCTGGCTCTTCTCTGCTAGATGGCTAAACACAGATGCTGCCTGGTGCCCAACTTCTCTCAGTGCTAAAGGATGACAAGAGAAAGTGTGGGACCTCATGGAATCCTAGAATCATAAAGGTTGGAGAGATATCTGGGAGCATCAAGTCCTACTGTTAACTCAGCACTGCCAACTCCACCACGAAAATGTTCCTAAATACCAGAGCTACACTTTTGGTGAAACTCCTTCATAACAAATTTAAGATTGCAGTACTGTATTTATACATGTATCCTTATGACTGTGGCTTGAAAACAGGGATTATTTTATCTGATGCCTGGGTTGCATCTAATTTTCTCAATAGGAACAAGAAAACAGTGCATTTCTTAATTTTAATTTGATTAGTGTAGATCGCACAATCTGATTACTTGATATAAGACAGACAAAGTAGCATCAGAAACCATAACTCACCTCCTTTTCTATCCTGAGTTTTTCTCCTAGAGCAAGAGTCGAGTGTGAGTTCAACCAGTGACAATATCCTGCCAAACTGCAGTTGCACCCACAATATCACGTGCTCTTAACTCTCACGTGTCCCCAGCTTTTTTGTTCTCCTTCTTCAATCCTTTGTCCATTTACTTAAACAACTTATTCAGCTCATGTTTTCAGCTGATTCTGCACTGCAATAAAGGCTATACAGTCCAAGCTGCTTTCTACTGTAAATGCATTCTTCCACTTTATCTGTGCTATCTATTCATTAAATATGTATCTTTCTACTGGAGTTTTTAATCACCACGGGGATCTATTGCATTTCCATGTGAATGATTTCTTCTTTTTTTTGTGTGCAAAGAGGAAAACACACTTTTAATGTAGAGAGTACACTACATGTTGTACGACTGATTACATCTTTCCCCTGCTTCACCCTCTTTGTACATAAATGTACTCACATCACATGTTTCAGCTGCTGAAGGGACAAAAAGTTCAAAATGGCTAGAAGAATACATGCTTAACAGATGCTTCTCCAGTATCTCAACCCTTACTTCCCTCTCTTCCATGAATTAAAATATTAATCATAGCAAGCTCTTTAAATCTGAGCATCTGCATTTAAAAAAAGTGAATTTAGCATACAAAAAAACAAAACACTTGTGCTGGAGCACAAGTTGGGTGTATGCTATCTGCAGCCTGGGATAGAGGAATGCATCCATATGGCCCTGTCAGTGTACATGTGCCTTGTGTGCTGCTACCCAAACACTTTTGGGCCAGTTTGTCCTGTGTTTAGGGACACCATCATATTCTCAAATGGTTAAATAGCAAACTGGACTGCTTTGGGCCACTTAGATAAAGACTGGGACAAGTCTCGCTTGAGCTTAGCTGTTAAAAAGTGCAATCTTTTCTCTCCAGAATGAGAGGAAATGGCTTGTGTTGTGCTAGGGGAGGGTTTGATTAGATACTAGGAATAGTTTTTTCACTGAAAGGCTGGTCAGGCATTGGAGTAGGCACCAGGGCATCAAGGAATCAGGGATTAGGAACCAGTGAAGTGGCAGAGTCACTATCCTATGAAGGGGTGTGTGGATGAGACACTTGAGAACATGGTTGGGTGGTGAACACAGTGGTGCTGGGTTAGTGTTTTAACTTGATGATCTTAGAGGTCTTTTTCTATCTAAGTGATTCTGTTACTTCTGCAGGCTGCCTTGGTAAGAATTGGATGGATATTAGGAAAGATTTCTTCACTGAGAGAGTGATTAAGCATTGGAAGTGTCTCCTAGTGGAACACACTCCCCAGGTGTCCTCAAATTATTCAAAAAAATCTCTATACGTGACACTTCGTGATATGGTTTAATGGGTAGAGTGGCATTCAGTCAAAAGGTTGGACTCGACAGTCTTGGAGGTCTTTTCCAACCTTAATGATTTTGTGGTTCTAAATCGTGGTGGGATAAGTCTCTCCAGACAGTAACAGCCTCTATCCTAAGGTGGAGTGAGTGGTCTTTAGGAGTTGCTTTTACCTTTCAGTTGACTAAGACCCCAACCAGACCATTTGCTGACTGTTCATTTCTCCGTAGATGTGATTAAATGGGATGAATCTGACCTTCTTGTTTTCCTTTACTCCAAGGCTCAGTGACTAAGGGCAATAAACCCTTGCAGCAGTTAACAGACCACTGTTTACACTGGAGTAAATCCTTGTTAGCCTGAAGCTCTGGTCACCTCAGAGTCCTTGCTCATCTATTCTCATGACATAAAATCAAAAAGCACAGTCCTTTTTGGGATCAACAAACTTATCACAGTAGAGTGAAAAAACAAACCCTCTGCCTCCTCAGAGACTTGGAGAAATTTAAAATGTTTCTTGATATGGTTTGATTGTGGGTCACAGCTTTCCTATGGGCCTTATCCAAGAGTTAATTATGCTCTGTGGCTCAGAGGCTTGCCTAAACAAATAACTTATTGGTGGGAAAGGAGAGGCTGTATGAAGATAAATTAGACAGGATCTCTGTGGCATTTAGTCATTGGATAAAACTAGTACTCTAGGGAAGGGGTGTGAGGAAGAGTAATTTTTTTCCCTTAGGTATTTTAAGGTCTTTCTTGTCTTTGCCTAAATGAAAAGACAAAGAGCAATGTCCTGATACTGCCTCAGCTCCCACTTCTTGTTTGCATCAGCACTGGAGATTTGGTATGACATCAATTTTACTGAATTTTAGCCTTCTGAGGGTCAGGTTTCTGACCTAAGCTTAGCAACCAGTTTCTGTTTGAGCAGAGAAAGTTATAAAGGGTTAACCATCCCACTCCAAACTTCCTCTTTGTTCTGTAGATTACAGAAACTCACTTGAAAACTAGGAACACTTAGATTTTGGAACAAATTCAGCCCCTAAGATGCATGCAGTTTTCTAAGAGTGGGAAGAGTTGAATTCCAGGATGAACTCAGGGGATTTAATTAATTTACTTTTTAAAATCAAATTAGATTTTTTCCCTGAAAAACAAAAAAAGTTTAGCAATTAATTCATATTCCAGGATAAATTTCATTGCTCAAGACAACAGAAGATGGTTTGGTCTTGGTACACTTTTTTGAACACTCTATGATGTTGCATATGACGATAAAGTTTTTTTCCTCATTCTCTCACATTATGAACTGTAGAGACCACAAAAAACTCAGTATTGCCACCAACACGCTCAAAACATTTCACTAGTGTGGTGAACACCACAGAGGTTTGTATTTGTTCACTTAACTAATTTGCAGTATCTCAAATTAAAAAAGGAAATGACTGGAGCACTCGAGTTATTTTATTTAGAGATATTATTCAAAATAATCTCCTCTAATTTTTATTCTGCAAAAGTTATATTCTACTGACCTTAATTAGTAATTAAGATAATATAGCTAATCCTGATGCTTCAGAACTGGCAGATTAGTTGCTGGGTTAAAAGAACAAGGAGGATGAAGTCACCAATGTTACATCAGAAAAAATCCAACCAAACAAACAAAAAACCCCTTAATTTACCACTGCTTGATTTTGGTTTTATTTAACATTTGTTTGAGGGCTTGATTTAACCTTTTTCTGTCTGGCACTATTTAACCTTTCACTTTTATGAACAATTAAAGGCAAATGAAAATAAGCCCTTCCAAAAGTAGAAATATCTACTGAGGCCAAAGGGAACATCATCATTTTGCAAAAGAGAAAAAAAAATATTTACCTTTAGGCTACTTAAACACTCGATTTACCAAATTACTCCTGTTTAGTGTAATGGAATAAATGGCATGCATAGAGGATTGCTGTTGGCAGGGTATCATTAGAGCTAAAAAGGTAATGGGCCCTGAATAACGCCCCGAGGAGCCCTGGGTACTGCAAGCTGAAGCTGAGTGACCATCTATCAGAAGTTAGAGGGGAGAACAGACACACAGCAAAAAAGATCCAAAAGCTGTGCTTGAAATTTTGTTGGTTTGAAGTGGAGAATTTATCCATGATGTTCAGATTACTGTGATCTTTTGTGGCCTACAAGAGCCAAGAGCAAACTGAGTAGCTGCAGTAGAATGGTATTTAGTGTTATGGAGTGGCAGCACACATAGGAAAACATATTTTAATGGAATTCTTTTCTTCAGCTGTAAATGCTTAGAGGTGAGTTAATAGTCCTAGGCTGTCGTTTTTGTAGTCAATAGGAAGAAATAAGCACTTGCACAGTAAAACTAATCCATGTAGACATTGAAAACAAATCAGTGAATACTCACCACCAGAATGAAGTGCCTGTTGTGCTGTTGAGTTTAAAGTTAGGTGAAATAATCCTAGTCAGAATGATTATAGAGTGGGAGAAAGCTGTCTTAAGACAGAGGGTTTGAAAATACCTTTTGGACAATGTTAAGTCTTAGAAATTGAAGGTGGATCTTGTCTTGGATTTATGTTCAGAGACTGAGATTATGAAAAATATTGGAACTGCCTGAATGGGAAAGATGATAAGACTGCCAATAGAGGACTCTTTACCTTTACCTGCAAGACCTCCCTGATACCCCTCATCTTCTACACAGAATCAGAATAATAGAGTATCTTGAGTTGGAAGGAACTCACATAACATAATCTTCCTTTTATTTTGCACACTTTTGTTCTGTTGGGGTTTTTTTGGTTGGTTGGATTTTGGTTTTTTTTCTGGTTGGTTGGTTGGTTGGTTTCTTGTTGGGTTTTTTTTTTGCTTTTATTTTGTTTTGATTTTTGTTTTTTGGGGTTTTTTTGTTTGTTTTTTTGGTTTTTTTTTTTCAATTTGTGTTAATTACTGCTTAAGTTTGGCTTTAACTGTAGTCAATATGGGGTTTAGTAACAGACTTGGAAAGAAGAGAAAAAGAAAGAGAAAAGGTTCAATTTCATTATAGATTTCATATTATTTTAAATAAACTTATATAAAAATATATGAGCTATTCCATCTGATTCACAGCATTGCCATGAAATAGACTATCCTTTTCAATGGGACAAGCAACAATGAGTTTAGTGAATAATCATTTCCGTTCCCCTCTTTCACACACAGGGGTTTGAATCCTCATCTCTCACTTTGATAGGGGGTGCCTTCATCATGGCTGTGGAACAAAGCCTGGAGTGGGATGCTTTCAGCCATTCCTGGTGGTGCTATTTCTCTTTGCATAAATAATGAAACATGCGCTGGAGCATAGACTGAAGTGCAGCTCTCTCACCTCTGAAGCGATCCCCCAAACACCAGGACAGAGAGTCCTGCATATTGAAATATTTTTAAACAAAGTGCAATCACTTTAGGGAGCTTATAAGAAAGAGGGAAAGCAACTTTTTACAGTTATGGGAAAAATTTTAAATAGTTTTTAAGTGTTTTTTGCAGGGAACAGTTGTAAAGTAAAAGAGGAGACATCTAGATTAAATGTTAAGAGGAAACTCTTTACCCAGAGGGTGGGGAGGGCCTGGCTCAGGTTGCACAGGGAAGCTGTGGATGCCCCATCCCTGGAAGTGTTCAAGGCCAGGTTGGAGGTTGCAGGGAGCTTGGAGCAACCTGATCTCATGGCAGGGGTTTGCAATGAAATGATCTTTAAAGCCTCTTCCAACCCAAATCATTCTATGATTCTATGACTCCAACAAGAGAGTATAAAGGAGTGATTACCCCAGAACATTATAGGATATTGGGATGAGTAGAAGTTCATGTATACACAGAACTGTCAACAAATGAATTGTGCCCTAAGTGTTGTGTCACATAAAAAGTATTGCAAAGGCCTGCAAATGTTTTCAATCTGGCATTTTTTTAGCCACAACTGCTCTCGACAGTTTTGCAATAAAAAAAATTATTCCACTTTTTAAAACAATTTAAGTACCTAGTTTGGCCTTTTTAAGTAGTAACCTAAAATAATCATATTCCAGGTATATTTCTTATCCCAGATATAACCATTCTTTTTAAAATATTTATACTGTCTCTATAAAAGATAAATATACTTCTTCTCTGAACCAATTTTATCCCTTTTTTTTATCCTTTTGTACACACTCAGAATTAAACTTCATGTTTTAAACTCATCTCTAGATTTAAACTCGAGGTGAATCTTCTTTCACCTATATCTTTCTCTATGCCCTGGAAAACTGTCCTTATTTTGTACTAATGTCCAAAAATGTTCCTTATTTGCAGAGAGGTACGGGGCAAAGCCTTGGGTATAGGACAAAGCCTTGGACTTTTTTTTCAAGGATCTTATTATGGCTCTGTTTTTTATTTCCCCTCTTAAGTTTACTATAAGATGTAAGAGCATTTTTGTGATTTGTGGTATGTTTTTTTCCTAAATATAGGAGGATCTGTTGAATTTGGGGGCATGGATTTGTGGGGTTTTTTTCTCCAAGTCAATGTTCTTACAACTGTCTAAGTGACACAGTTTACAGCAGGCTGAGTTTAAAGATCAATCTGCCAAACCCCTCAGCAAGGGGCCGAGCAAACATGGAGCAAACACCATGACAGGGGATAAAAAGCTTGGCTCCATCACTATGTCCATCCTCAGCTGACAGAAAGGAAGATGGGCCAGGAGTGTTGAAGGGAGGAGAGAGTCAGACCAAGGCCAGAACTGGGGCACCGTCAGAGCTCATTAATGTCATAACAACTAGGAGAAGCAATAAGTTATCTAGACAAGCCCTGGGGCTATCCTAATTGACAGCGTTGAGCTCAAAGCCACCTTTACTCCCTGTCCAGTGGTGTTCAGCATCTCTATAAAATTTATCTCTCTTGATATACTCTTGTGAGGAAGGGACAGGCTACCCCATTCTAAAAACAGGTATAGAAATAGCAAACCATTTGACTTATGACATCCAAGGCATCTATATCCAAGACAGCAACTGAACCCAGATTCCTCAGGCTGGCATACTTACACCCAAGACCATATTTTCCATATATTAGATATGTTTTAGAAATATTAAGCAAATTAATATTACATGGGTTAGCAACAGATTAACGGAGTGATAAAAAAAAAAAATCAAAAAGCAGTCCTGGAGTCTTTGCATTCACATGGAGCTTACTTTAAAAACTCCTTTGATGATCAACTCCAAACATAAAAAGAATTCAGCTTGCATCCTAAACATAGACATGGAAAATCTCCCCCCCTTTCTCTCTTTCTTGCTTAACATTAGTAGGTTCTGTTTCTTAAACAGAAATTACTGATTTCATATGCCGACGAAGTTGTCTTCTTTCTAGAGATGTCCCAGATTTCAGATAGAGGGAGCAAAATAAATTATAAAATTTAAAAAATTGGTAAGGAAGGGGAAAAGACTCTTACCACTTTGCAAAAGAGTCACAGTTAGTTGATGTGTAGGATGTATGACACTCATTTCCCCCTTAAATGGGGTCTAAACATTGCTAAAGACAATATTTAAAATTTAAAAAAAAAAAAAATCATTGTCGCATGTTGTATTTTATAGTCTCTTGTAAAACACACAGTGATGTACCTCAAGGGAGTTTTGTCTAAAAGAAAAAGCCAAATCTCATCTAGTCTTTCTCCATCAGTAGCTCACGATGTGCTCATTGAATGCTGATCCAGCCAAAAAGGACAGTTTTATAGAAGAAAATCTGTGTCCATGTGTATTAAAAGTGATAGAAACATAAAAACATTCAAATTTACAGTCAGTAAGTCATGAAGAATCAAAACAAAGCCATCTCTATGGTTTAAGACGGTGTAAAGCCAAGTCAGTCTTAAGTGTTTTGATGAATTTTAAAAGCTGAGTAGTGAGGACCATCAATGTTACAAATCAAAGCACATGAAGAAAAAGAATAACTTAGATTTGAAAGTTCATTTTGGGCTTCCTTAAAGTTAAAAATGCAAAACTACTCTAAATACAGGTAAAATACATAAAACTACTCTAAATACAGGTAAAATACATTTGGCAATCCATAAAGGAGATCACAATGATACTATATCTGATGAAGAAGCTACAGACAACAGTCTAATGGAAAATACAAAAAAAAAAATAAAAATTACTTTTGATGTGAGAGCATCATGAAGTGACACAAAGGCAGACCCTGAAAACAAAGACATACTGAGGATTTTGTAAAGCAAATGTGCTACACAAATACTAGCATGCAATATTCTTGTGCTGGGAAAAGGAAGAATTTGAAGGAAGGCAAAATGAGGGAGCGAGCATAGATGCAAATATTCTTACAGAGACTAGTCACAGGTTGAAATATGCCATGGTGTACATAACTGCATGGTGGAAAGATGGATTAGATTGGTCTGTATGAATTTCCATCCATTTATCTCTCTATCTTTCTTATTTCACAGGTTCTATCATTACAAATAATTAAACATTTGTCCCGGTTCTGAAGAACTTCAGTCATGGAACCTTTTCCATTCCACACCTAGAGCAAGTCTTTTTTTTTTTTTTTGCACCACAAACTGGAAGATCTGATCAGAACATTAAGCAAACATTAAAAATTTTAGAGCCCTTATTTTAATTTTAGCTTTTTCATATTTATTTTTCTGTATTTCAAAGCAAATATCTACTTTGCACTGAAAAAAACTCGTAAAGTCTTCCTCTTATATTTGTTAGAATGGATCATTTTGACATTCCAGAGCTGTCTTTTGAAACTTAGGTACAGGAAATTAATTAAAATCCACTCTTATATATCAGTATTCATTTGATGACCTACATGTATTTTAAAATTTTAATTAGAAAAAATATATTTTCAGACTTCCCAAGTGTCTTATAGCTTTTAAGAATGACATCTGTGGTCCTGAAATGCCCCTCAGCACCCCTTTCTCATGGTTTGTTGAGAAGGACCTCAACACTGCAGTTGCACCACCTCTAAAAGCATGGTGAATTTTCCTATACAGCAAACAGTTTGGGTAAAGGTCTATTTTTAGGAGAACTAAGAAAAAAATTACCTCAAACTGTGAGTTATTGTCAAAGAAGAGGACAAAGTGTCTTTCCAGACAGTATCTCATTACTGAGGTCCTTCACCAGTACACTGGGTACCTGTTCAAATCCTTTCTACGCCCAAAACTATGGAGTGATGTCCCACGCTTAAGAGGAAGGGATCACCCAAGATTTGTAGATGTTCATGGTTGAAAACGAATTACAAAAGTCAGGGGATCCACAAAAGAAACTTACAGAGTTCTATTTGTAAATTATACCGTTGGAATGGAAATAATAAGCTATTCCCTGAATTTCCAGCATAAGCACACAGGAGTTGGGTTTTTGATAAGAGATGGGGTGAAAGGGAAGGGAGAGAGTGGAATTAGAGAGAGGGAGCAAGAGACAGAGGAAGAAAGAGAGAATGAAAGAGAGATCACTAGTCTTAGGTTTAGCTGAATCCAGCTGATGGAGTGTCTGGGGTCCAGAGTGCACTCCCTGGATTTTATGGAGGTACCTCTTTATAGATAAGCTTTCTTCATCCTGGAGATAAGTGTTTTGCTTTCTGTGCATGTTAGTTATCGCATAAAATTCTTCTAGATCTTTCTGAAATGGGTCAGAGGGCTTTGGGGGTCTTTAATGGTCTCGATCCCTCATTACAGGGTTGGTCTTTGGTCAGCATTCCATGTTTTCTTCTTGACCTGTGCTGTTCTCTGTTATGCTGATCTTCATGAGCCAGAATAAGGACGTTTTTTTACCCAAAGACTGCTGCCCTACCTCCATATGACTCCTCCTCCAGCCATATCCTGTTGTTTCTCACAGTGTATTATTACCAAACAATCCTTGGTAGCCTTCACAGTTATCTGACTACTCGTGTTTCATACGTACACATTAACCCTCTCATCTTTTAGACATCCGCATATGGACCTGAATCAAGAGTAGGACTTGATCTCAGCAATGCCTTTATGAAAGAATCATTAAGGTTGGAAAGACCTCTAAGATTACCAAGTCCAACTGCAGTGGGTAAGAGATAAGGGGAAATACCTGGCTGAGGAGCAATCAAACACACTTCTCCAAAGGGCGTCCTGGGTTTATGATGTCTCTTTGTGTCATGTTGAAAGACTTGCTTTATGTCAGTTACAGAGAGGATTTAGCTGTTCTCATTTTTAGCTCAGCACCCTGACCATAGTTCCACTGCTGTCTGCAGTGATAATGAAATCCCTGAACCTACACAGCAGCCACTGAACTTCTCTCTGTAGGTGCAGTTATATTTCTGATCATTAAGTAAACTTTGTCTTTTAATGGTATTTCCATTGGTTTGGTTTCTCGACCTACCTTGCCTCACAAATGGAAGACGTTATTTGCTACAAATAGGGACATATAACGAATATTGGATGTCCTTCTGTGGATATTACTTTGAAAAAGCTGCTCATTGTACTAACAAGACAAAAGTGAAAAACGGACAACTGAGACAACAGGTTAGACTTGCAAGATGCTGAACTTTGAATTCCAGCCTTCAGGAGATTAAAACTTGATCACCACCTGCTATAATTCATGTTGCCATTCCTTGGAGACTGGAAAACAAGGCAACGTTTTGATCTCTGTATATCACCTACTTCTGAAATAGCTGGAGCTGTGGGCTGTGTTGACAACCACAGCTCTTCCGATGAACCTCTATCTTGAACACCTACAGATGGAACAAACGCCCCTTCAGAGACCCAGGCAAGGAAAAAAAAAAACCACTCTGCATTGACAGGCAGGTGGTTGTATGGGGACAAAAACCTTGGTTTAAACAACAAGCAGTGCATCAGTGCTGTGGATGCACTTTTGGGAAAGTTGGGTAGCCAAAATGCCCCATCCACCCTCTGGCACAGAAGCCACCCTGTGTTCAAGAGGTGTTTGTGGTTCCATTTTCTGCTGTTCAGTGAAGCTCTTTGTGAGCTTGCTAACGTTTAGTAAGAGATAACAGATTAAGCCAAGTGCAGGGATAATGAAATATAAATTAGTAGGTTTGCCAGCCTTTATCCACAGCACTGTCAGAGTGTATTATCTGGTATATCTAGTTCAGAGCAGTCAGTTAAATTTCCCCTTATCAGAAACTGAGTGTGAAGTGTGGTAATGTTGCTAAGTGCAGAACAAAAATCTCTCTTTTTTTGCATCCCATGACTGCTCCAGGCAACATTCTTGGAAACCTCTGAGTAGGAAGGAAAAGAAGACCCTGAGATATATACAGTGTGACAAGCCAGGAGGCTAAGCTCCACCGGTAAACCGTCCTGTGAGCGGCAGTCGCCTGTGGCTGTGACATTACCACACTTTGCTCAGCTTCAGAAAGGGAAATTTAACTGACGACTGCTATGAACTGAAGCCACAGCCTAAACCAGATAATACACCCTGACAATACTGTCAGGCAAAAAAGGCTGTGTTCCCATTGATTTCATCGCATTGGAGACATATTACCCAGGGCTGTGTATGTTTGAGGGTATATGTGAACACTGTGGGAATATCAAAGGGAAAGACACACTGATTTGGGCAGAAACAGGCCTCGCAGAGATAAATCCCCAAAGTGCACTGACTGAAATATATATTATTTGGAGAAGCGGGCATGGTAGAGATATTGATTGTAATTATAACTTAATCCTCAATCTACATCAGATATGCCCTGCTGGGTTTGTTTAAAGGAGTGCAAGGCAGGGAAAATCACATTTCTTGCGTCTCTAGGTTGTTTCTGAAGGATTGGAAGTCCAGTTTGTCAGCATTTCCAACAGGATATAAACATCAATGACAGCCAGAACTCAAAAGGTTCAGAGCTTGGGTTCAGCTCAGAGGATCCATGCTTCTCTAATCTCTTGGGCCTTGGACTACAGATCCTGAATAAACATGTTTTCTGAACAAAAAATAAAGGAAAATATCTATTGCCATGATATATATTCTAAAAAAATTAGGAAGCATTTTGAAACAAAAAGCGTTCTCATACTTTAGAACATAGGCCAGCCCAGAATGAGAGGCCAGCCTTTAAATATTTGGCTTGCAAGAGACATCTCTGGAGTTGGAAAGAAAGATTTGTCCTTAACTCCCTTTTTTGCACTAACATTTGTTAATCTTTATGCAGTGCTTCTCCCCTAACAAACTGTAGACCTCAACGCCTATAACAAAATGCTACTTCTTAAACTTGCATTACTTCTCTGATGTCCACACTTTGCGTAGCTAGAAAAGCAAGAGAAAACTTCTTATCAGTCCTTTTCTCTCTACTTCTTCCTCTGGACAAACTTTGGAGTGCAGAAGGAAAGCTAAAAATGTGAGGTTCATAATCTCAAACTGTTCTGTCATGAAGTTATCAAGGTTTGCAATTGATCAAGACTTACTATTTCATGAAACCTCAATCTACAGGTCTGTTGGACTGCTGGTGTCAAATTTTTCTTGAGGACTGGTTAGGAACTTCAGCGTGTCAGGGTAAGATGATTTCTCTGCAGTGATAAGCACATTCAAATCTCATCCTCCTGCAATAAAATGTATTGCAAAAATGGAATTTGCTGGTTGTGAATATCTGAGTTTCTCCTTGTGATGATCAGAAGTTAATTAAGTCTCACGGCTTTTAGTTTAGGCTTAGAAATGTCAGGTATCCTTTGGAAAAGGGAGAGGGGGAGAAAGACATTGACAAAATAAATTATTGTTTATTGCACATTTTATAGTGGAAGTGTTTATCAAAAAAGGCAGGAAATAGCAGACTTTATCTTCATGTAAAAGATGGACTTGGAATATTTGCAATTAAATTTCTCTTTATTCCAGGGCTATGTTCTCCCACTGCATGCACTGTCTGTTCTCATTCTTAAGAATTCAACAGCTTCAACCCCAGCACTCTGCAAAAACCATAAATTAGGACCAGAGATGAACTGATGTTTCATTTGAAACATTTCATGCTGGTTTGCAGCTTCCAAATTAGCATGAAACAGCACCAGAGGAAACAGAGGGATTCTCCTGCATTGTACAAAGAGTCATGTGAACTTTTGAAATGCCTGAGATCTCATTACTGACAACATTTTGACCTCGGAGTTTTCATGTGCTGACCTGGAGGCTGCCTTTGGAAGTAGAAATGCAGATTCCTCATTCAGCATGACTGCATGGGTTTATCATACCAAATGATTTTTTTCCAAATGCAAAGCAACAGTATGTGGCTTCCAAAAATGAGGAAAAGTAATTAAAAATGATAGATATGAAAGCAGGATGAATAAATGATCAGCTAGGAAAAAGGCAGACAGAACGCAGTCCTTTCTGAGGTGCTTTTGGTAAGCTTTCATGTTTTGTTGCTAAGCCTGTTGAATCCTATCCAGAGGTCTGGGATTAAAAGCTCTACACAGGCTTAAGGTACCAAACAGAAAGCAGGGAAAGAGCAAGAGCTACTCGTCTTCTGAAGCTCCCTCTTGTTCCACCTGTGACCCAGTTTTATTGGGAATGCTACTCAGCAGCAAAAAGAAAAAAATACCTGAGATAAGGTAATAGAATAAATACTAAGGAGGCATTTTCTGTTTAGTTGGAAAAGAAACTAAGTAAAACATTCTGGTCCCACAGAAGCCAAAAAGAGTCATAACTAATGTCAACAGAGCCAGAAGTTCACCACAATACAAAACCTTTTCAAGATTTGGAGTAATTATTTTAAAAGAGACTCTAAGTCAACCTTGGGGAATAGCACTGCATTCTCATGTTGTGAGTTACAGGAAAGAGACCTAAGGGAGCCCTTACCCGTGACAGCCCATTGGACCTAAACAATCTTTAAGTTCTCTTCCAAATCAAACCATTCTATCATTTTATGAACAATCAAGCAGCTTTCAAATTTTCTCAGGGCTTGAGAGAATTCCTTTTTTTTTTTTTTTTTTTTCCCAAAAGAAGGTCTGGAGACTTTTTAGTGAGTCTTATTGCATAGGAGAAGGTAGGTTGCACCAGCTAAAAATTTGGCGAATTGATCACATTTTTCATCTAGCCTCTCTTCATTCAGTTGAAATTCATGGAAGAAATTCAGAAATTCTGCAGGGGTTGAATGAGTGTAGAGACACTCTGTTAACAGGAGCAGCAAAGAACTTTCTTTGGAGAGCAAGAATGGAAGCATGGAATCACTGTCAGCACAGCAACAAGTCACTTTAGACTTGGGATTCAATGTAGACTTTTAAATGCTTTGCACTATGTGTAAGACCTGTGAGCTCAACACTTATCACTGATCCCTTGTTCCTTTGTGGGATTGTTGTATTCTATTGCAACAAAATAATGCTGCAAGCAATTTCTTCTCTCAGTGTCATTTTCATTCCAGATTGCTCCACAATGGAAATTAGCTGGATGGTGTTGTTGTAACTGTTTTTAAAAGACATAGTGCAAAAACCTCACCTCCAGACTCCGCAAGACTTCCCTAACAGACTGTGACTGAAGGGAAAATTCTGCCGCTCTGATTAAACTTATATGTAGAGGTGAATAAAATATAAAAGAGGTCTTGAGCATCATCTTTTATTTAGTGTCTTGTCCGATAAGTATGATCGTACTTTTAAGGATCACAGTATATTTTTAGACACCTTGTAAAGCACTCAAGCTTTTGCTTAGAGTACTAAGAGTGTATGGTTTAATAAGCCAGTTGACAGAACATTAGTGACATCAAAGGAATGGAAAAAACTCAGTTTGCTTGCTCTTCCTTTCATCTGACTTTAAAATACAGTGCAATCGACAGGATTAGGAGAGAAGAACACACATACACATGCAAACCAAGAGCATTTGGTGAATACTATGTGATGAACTGTTTGAAAATAGTGATTATTTTCAGGAAATCTAGATATTCTTCTCCTTCTAAATGCACATCAGATTTTATGCAAGCCCACTGTTTCAATTTGCCTATGTGTTGCAGTTTATGAAAGGGTTTCTTGGGGATACCAGATTGATGCCATCTGGGTATTGTGTAGACAGGAAAAGTACATGATGCTTCTCCTCCTTTCTGCTGTTAACCCCCAGTTTGTCAGGTTTACTCTTGAAGACAGAGAATATTCGCATTTCTATGTCTGATGTCAGGCTATAACCCCAGGAGAGGTAGTAGGTGGTTATATCCATCAGGTCACATCTGACATAGACACCGTAAATGGGACACATCTCTCACGTCTTAAAATGTGTGCACAGCTGGTCCCCTGCAATTCTCAGCAAAGCCAGCACAGAGGTAGGGGCACTTTTAGCAAATAATTCATCTACCTTTCTGAGATATTTATTTCAAATGAGATGCAATGATTCTTAAAAGTGCTTTTTTCCCCACTATTCCTTTTTTGCTTTCTCCATTCTTTCTGCAGGGAGTTAGAGCATGTAATTACAGGTATCTGCACTGCACACAGTGAAAGAGAGATTATACAAATCTTGTTGCATTTCTACATAAGACCATTAAAGTCTCAGAACCTTTCATAGATATGATTGTCCCCAGAACCGTCTTGTGTCAGATGACATGAAGAGAATGTCTTGGTTACGCCTTTCACTCATCAGAGAAGATCCCGTAATACAAAGACACCTCCAAGAGAATTGCAAGAAAATCACAACCAGCAAGCCCCAAACCACAACTGGATGTAGAGAAATTGGTATATCCACTTTGCACATTACCAACTTTAACTGGATGTCTAAAATTACGCATTAAAAGAAGTTTTGCTCTCAGAATATCAGTGGGACTGTGAGTTTAGTAAAAAAAATTACCTGCTAGTCAATTTTGTTAGTCTCTTCAGTGATAATCTAGTTATACAAAGCCTTTCAGAGGCTGCAATATTTTGCCTTCACCCTTCAGTTCTACAAAGAATGGGAAGTGCAATTTTCTTTCCTACATCATAGAGATCCTCTATTATTGTTTAACAAGTAGGTACAGTTCAGGAAAGATACAACACCATCCTCATAAACGCCTAAGTTCCAGACAGGTATCAACTATTTAGTGTTACTCCTTTCAACAGCACTACAGTTTCCATTATTTGACTCCAAACTGGTCTGGTAAAAATTTGATTTAAAGTGTTACCATTTGAGTTATTTATAAAATGCTGTCTGCTCATTGGGATATACCTAGAGAAGTTGTGGGTGCCTCATCCCTGGAGGAGTTCCAGGCCAGGCTGGATGGGACTTTGGGAAACCTGGTATAGTGAGTGGCCGTGCATTAGAACTAGATGATCTTTAGAGTCCCTTCCAACCCAGACAATTCTGTGATTATTAGAGTCTCACCTCCAGGTTTAGAGGCCTGTTGTTGGTGAGACAACAGTATCTTTGAACAATAGAGATTTTCCAGTTTACATATTGTGCATCATCTCTCCTTGTCCAATGCTTTGCATGGAGTACAGTAGGAACAGTAGGATTTCCTAATTCCTAATTCCTAATTCACTGGTAACCCAAGTGCCTCATATCTATGTTGCTTTCCATATAAAACACATAGAATACATTCAGATGTGAATGTAAAGCCAAAGCTGAACAGTGAATTCTCCTTAAGGCCTGATTTTCCAGGCAGTTTTTTGCCTATGGAGATGTTTCAGCATTAATTTTGATCATATTCTCTTTCACACCCTCTATCTAAGGTACTAAAAAGGGAATTCACAGGAATTCGTAAGGTGCCATAAGCAATGTTCTCAGAAGTGTAAAAGAAATGAATACGATAATAGCTTTCAAACTAAGTTCTCCTCAATGTGTTTAGTTCACTGGGTGTTAAAGAACATTTAGTAACAGTTTAAACGAGTCAAATGAGGATGCAATCAGAATTCATCAGGTAAGGCACTACCCAAACTGTGTGTGCTGGAAAGGTTCTCTCCCTTCTTGACCTTTTCAGATGAAAGTGACTGCCTTCTTTAAAGCACATTTTTCAGGGACATTTATCAGAGCACTGGAAAAGATGTGATTGATGTGCTTCATGGGTTTTTTCCTCTTTTTTAATTTTTTTTTTTAATTTCTTTTTAAGTCTAGTGTTTAATATCTCAGCCCACTCTGCATAATGGGAGCTGCCAGACTTCTGCTGGAATTTTCTTTCTTAGTGAAGGCTGCACATTGGGCATGGCCACTTCTGGAAGTAAAGCCTATTCTTCTAGTATTAAGAGATTTGTCCCATTCAGAGTTGGATTACAGAACATGTCGCACACCTCTCAGTTCCAAGTGTGCAAGGTCAGGCTCTGCAGGAAATGTCATAAGCTGGTTGCCAAATATGCACTTTTTCATCCTTGATCTGTATTATACAGATCAGATTTAGAATAGATATTAGGCACTTGAATAGGTTACCCAGATCTGGGGATGCTCCACCCCTGGAAGTGCACAAGGCCTGGTTGAACAACCAGATCTGGAAGAACCTCAGTGGAAGAGGGATTAGAAATAAATGAACTTAAAAAACCCTTCCAGTCCAAACCATTCTATGAGTTTACGATTCTATGTTATCTACCCCATATGGAAAACTCCCATAGAATTTTATTGAGGGGG
>VXBA01004404.1:1038223-1048933 GCA_013399895.1 Serilophus lunatus | reverse complement strand
TTTTTTTTTTTTTTTCCTGGTGCTGGACCAGACATCCAAGTGGGAATAGGAGCCAGGAGTGCTCTGAGAAACTGAGTTGGCTTCAGTGGCTCCAGGAACTCAGCAAGACACACTGTGGGACTCCTTATGGGCTATGGATGGCTTGTGTTTCCTTTCCAGAACAAAGCTGTCCCTTCTCTGCTATTCCTTCTCTTTCTCTCTCTCTCTTTCCTCACTCCCCCTTCTCTGTTCCTTGTAGGGACTCTCTTTTCCAGCTGCCAGTATGACAATATTCTGTGACTAAGTGATCATACATAGAAAATAACCATGTCCACAGCCCACTCTGCATATATGGACATTGCAGACAGGCATCATAAATCAGTCTGACTGATTTATTTATAGAAGGACTATTGATTTTTTCTTTCTCTCCATGAACCAGAAGGTGGCATCTGATTACTGGCTTGTAAATTTGCATCTCTTCTATCTCCACTGCAGCAGTCAACTTTAGTGAGTGCTTTTCTTTACTTACCTATCAATGTGAACACATAAAACCAATGCTCACTTGTTTACATTCTTCAGTCAAACACATGCACACACACACACATATCTTAATCATTGTTAAGCAGTTTCCTTTATGATAGTGATATTTAACTTTGCACTGAACTGTTCTGCTTTAAGGATTTGAACTCACTGTGCACTTATTGACAGGTTCAGCAACACAATCCAGTAGCCTGATGTTATTATTCCCATTCTCCAGGCAGAAAAATGAAAGCAAAAAGACCCAAAGGTCTCCTTCAGAGGCAGACAAAAATGTTGTGACAAAGCATGAAATATTTAAATTTCTTTGCTCTCAGCCATGGACCTCCAGAAACAAGATCAGTTGAACCAGGTGCTGCATTTTATAAAATCATTAAATTTGTAGACTTCTCATGTGTCTGACATTAGTTTCCATGTATGCAGACCTCAGTGAGCAATTAGAGCTTAGGCCTCAGTTCGAAGATGAACAAACATTCTGTATCCCTAGCACAGCTGATCCACAAATGAATTGAGTTGTTCCTGTCAACCTGTAAATGTTTGCATCTTTTTAACCAAGCATGCTTGGATGCCTTTAAACTTGAAGGTGTTTAGTTCAATCCCCTTTGCACTAAGTAAAGGATATTTCTTACACATGGTTGCTATAAGAAGGGATTTTTGCAAGTGCAAAAGTATAAATAATTTTCTTTCTTTATGAGAAACAGCTGGACAGAGGTGCAAAGAGAGCTCTCAGTGGATCCTGTTGGTCCACAGTGTAATAGCTGTCAAGACCTACATTTTAAACAGCTTTGCAGGAGCTGTATCATTAAATTCCTGAATGTCAGAATTCTGATATTTGGAACTTTCTGGCCTCAATCATCGGAGAGTTTTTGTTGTTGATGGTCCTTTCCCTGACAGAAAGTGTTGCTGTAGTTTTTATAGACTACAGACAAGATCTGCATGCACAACTTAAGAGAACAAACTGTGCTCTGGACAGCTGGAAATATTAATACATCACACACACATACTCCTATTTCTCCTTAATCCCATAAACAGAGAGCTTGAGCCATCATGAAAAACTATTTATAAAAATGCATGGAAAGCTGGACAAACACATAGGGACTTCTAAGCTTCATGGCAAAGCCAAAAGACCAATCTCCACCTCCAGGGAAGGAGCAGGAATTACTGGTGAAGGTTGTGCATGTGAGCATTGCAAGGTGACAGGAACATGGTGAAACAGCAGTCAGGACTGGAAGATGGGAACTGACAGGAGTGAGCTGTTCAAAATCAAAAAGAATATAGTTAAAGGTGATGGGATGTTGATTTATTTAATGCAACAGTAAAGAAACAAGAAGGAATAGCTGGGGTGAAAGGGAAGCTGTCTGGGTCAAAGTCACACAGAGGAAGAAAGATGAAAGTGTTATCGGTGCAGTAATTCTTGAAGTCCCTTATAGATTGTCAGGAGAAGCCATGTGAATACAGAGATATTTTAGTGATGCCTTCGTACACATGGTGTTTTATATAAGCATAAATGTGCACGTATTTGCAGACATAAATTATGTATTTTACATTGTAGTATGGTTATAAATCATACAATCTATACTTTTACAAGATTAAAATGTTATTAAGAACCAAACCATTAAGATGTTCCAGCTCTCAGATGAAAGCTGAAGAGCAAAACAAAAGAATTATGAACAAGATTCAGTGAGTCTTCTTAGATCTTGCAGATTTCTCTGAGAAATTCGACAAGAAAACCTGTGGCAGATCAGGTTTGGATTTGGTTTGGCCAAATAATGAGGATGTTTTAGAAAGCAGATCCATTGGGAAGGTTATCATTACTCACTGAACCTTTGGTGGCTGAGGTAAACAACATGTTCCCTTTGCCTTTTTGTTCAATCCATTTTCACAACTAAATCCACTTGTTTTCCCTGACATTATATGGATCTTTTCATGATGCTTTATTTTCTAGTTCTCATATGATTTGGTTTTACAATTCTGCTTTTTTTTTCTGAGAGGCACCCTTTCACATGGATAAATATCTTTTAAATAAATGTATATTTCTGATTTTGTCTCTGATTCTGAAGAAAACTTAGGAATGGAAGAATCATAATTGAAATAAGCCATGAAATAGAAGTTTTAACTGCTTTTACAGTAAAAGAAATTTCAGTGGATTGAAAGGTTCCATTTTAAATTTAGGAAACTATAAGTGTTTGAGTTATCTAAACAGTGTAGAATTGCTTTCAGGTAGAAGAATTGGGTTCATAAATTACCCTCAGGTGGAGTTTATTGTGCTCATCAAAGTTATTTTCTGATATTCTTTACAGTAATAAAAAACATAATAATTCAGAAAGATTTTTCTGTCTTGAAAGTTGGGGGGAAAAATGGAGTTGAAAGCCTGAGATTCATCTTGCATCACATTAGGTGTTAGCAGAACAAACATTTGCAGATAAAACCATGCCAGCTCTACAACCAGCTTAGACATAAGTGTCTCCCTTTGCTTTTAGTATCCAAAGACACCAAACCAAAAACTACAGAAATGGGTCTACTTATGGATTACACCACTTTGCAGGTCAAAGAAAGAAGCATTTCCGTGTGTGTGTGTGCAAAGACAGCGTGTGGCTTCCACAAATGAATCCAAAGGGGAAGATTATATACGACCATGTAACTGTTTTGGTACATCCCTTCCAACTTCTGTTACTTCAATGTTATGCAAAACTTTTATTTAGGAAAGGTAGTAATTTTGTTCTAATGTGCAGAACACTTGGCTCCCCAGAATATCATTATGAAGAAGGAATGCTTTTATTGTTTTATGATGGTTGCTATCAAGAAACTATAAGAAGAGTAAATGTGTTAACTGATATCTAATTGTCTTTCTATGACTGCTTTGACAGAATAAACCATCAGAACCTTCTGGAAGCAATTAAAGGTATTAATAAAATGGATTGGCTCTGTATATTTATTATTGATCATAGAGCACATGAGAACACAACATCTATGAAAATGACATTATTAAGCTGCATATCATGCTTTTATATTTTATCTGAACTTTACTGTTTGTTTTTGTGACCTGGGAAACAAAACCAGAGAGAAGACAGAAGAAGAATTGGTTCAATCACATAAATGAATAAAGAATGAAATCACTGGACTGTCTTTTCTCAGTGGTTTACAAACCTTGGGCCAAACTTACCCTTGACATAAGTTTATTAAGATAAAAAAGGTAAGGAATGTGGAGTCTATGTTTTCACCTTTGGCCATGCTATTAATTGTTTTATATTGTTTGGCAGACAAAACTTATAAACTTACCTACATTAACAAAGAATTAGCAGAAATTCTTATTTTTTTGGTAATTACAATCACATTTCAATTTTAGTGAAGATTAAGATGTTTCCTGAATTGTCTGAAACACTAAAATGCTCTTAGTGGAACAGACATACAAACTCCTACAGTACTTACTCAGTCCTTTCCGATCCACTTCTGACACAGGAACTTCTTAGAGATTTTCTCAGAACAGAGGAGTGTGTTTGTTTGGATGTGTCTATGATTGCACCACTTGAAGAAAGAGGGCAAGATTCTATCCAGAGGGAAAAAAAAATCCAGCCTAATTGTGGAACTTAAGCCTACTCCTTTAAAACATTTCCATACTGTGAGCCTTTTACAGCTGCAAATAGATTAAAGGGTGTTTAAAGGTATAGCATTAAATGAGTACAAATAACTGTTTTACGTAAGTTGCCTGGGGTACATCAGTAGCCTTCTAAATGATCAAAAGGTATAGCTGGAGGCAAGGTCCAAAACCACCTGCTTATATAAAAGTCTTTTATATGAGGTAGCTGATATCATACATTTACATTGATCTTCCTTTAAACACTGTAATGAAATCAGCATTAAAATTATGTTAAAGTACTGTTATAACTATCTTAAAGAGATGGGAGCAGGAAAATTACAGCTCCATCCTTGGACTGGCTGCTTTGGGGTCGTGTGTCACATCTGTCCCTGTCTGAGGGTCAGCAGGACTAAGCTGTCTTAAGCTTTTTTAAACTGATTTTGAGAGTGATTCAGCAAACACTGAGGAGGGTACTTCACTTTGAGCACATGAGAAGTTCCACTCAGCTCCATGAAGGACTTCAGCCTTTGCTGAACTGGTTTCATCTAGGCTTGAGAAAGGATGATTGACTTGATAAGATCCAGACTGGATAGAGACACGTTGCCATTATTCCTTTGCTGGGCTGGAAGGTTTTCAAGCAGAATTAAGAACAAAAGTTTATTTAGACACAACTGGCATTTTTTCTTCTAAGTGTGGCACTTCCAAAAATTTCGCACGTAATCATATAAACTATTTCACAATTCTGCATCTCTTAACAGTGCAAGAAGGTCCACTTTTCTAAGAAAAGATAAACAACACCAACATGTGCATCTTTATTATTTTCTGTACACTGGTCACATTATTTTCTCAAGCTTTATGTTTTGAATCAGTTCGGCATATGTTGATATTTGTAACATGCCTGCTCCTAACAAAAGGTGCACTTTTAAACAGTAATACTTATGCAATCTATACCATTAAATACTTCTTAGACAAGTTTAAAATCATATAAGGCCAACTACTGTCTGTCAGTCTCCTGTCAAAGGCTGGGCAGGGCTCTGAGCAACCTGGTCTAGTGGAAGGTGTCCCTGCCCATGGCAGGAGGCTGAACCTGGATGAGCTTTCAAGTCCCTTCTAAACCAGACAATTCTATGATTCTATTTGTACCCTATCCTGCTGTAACAATCATATCCTAGCAGTGTAGCACAAATCAAAAGTACTATGTGGTCGTGAATAAAGGCGAGGCAGAAAAAAAAGGGAATAAAATCTGGACTTGGAACAATTTTGTTTCATTGACTCCTGTGAGATTTAATGGCTAACACTAGATATGAACGAAGAAGAGAAAAATTTCCTCTCTTGGGGCCACTGTTGGTAAAAATAGAACTATCCTTCTGTTACTCGTTTACCAAGAGACGTTTTAAATCAGCACCTGACTGTAAGGATTCATGACACAGCTTCTCTAAGTAATACTTTAAATAATACTTTAGAAAAATAGTACTTTAATAAAAGTAGTGCAGACCTGATTCGTACTTCACAGGACAGGGACACAGTCTGTGCCTGTAAAGCAAGTAGCTAAATCATGTTTTGCTGCATATTTCTGAGATGTTTCATTGCTATTGCAAGTAAAAGATAAAAACCTGAACTCAGACTAGAACAATTTTCCTTGCTAAAATATGGCAATGTAACTAATGTTTTATTTCCTCTGTAGAAAATGAAATATTTAGCTCACTTTTAAAAGAAGGGGGACAAAAAAGGGAAGACAAAAAAAATAACCCACATAAAAAAACCCTACACACACAAAAAAAAAATCCCCAAGAAAAAGTCCTAAAAGGAAACCTGCAAACCTGAAAGGACATTGATCAGCTCCTTCTCCCCCATGAATGCATGCACAATAGAGAGCTTTTAAAGTGCCCCTATTGTCAGGATACTGACCTTGTTTAAGAAAGAAAATGACATCTTTGTGTTCTGCATTTATTCCCCAACTGGGTATCCTCCATCCAAAAACAGGGGAAAAGAAAGACAAAAGACTAAACAAAAAGCTTTTTCTGAGATTTATCATACCTAGACCATATTGCTTATAAAAAGATGGAAGATCCCACAATTATGTGCATTACTTTTACAGAGAAAAGTGTTTACAAAGTCTGGGGAAAAGGAAAAAAAATACCTTCAGCCAACCTCAGGGTTTAAAAGCTTTTTTCAAGATCTCCTTTTTCTCTCCAAGGTGCTGAGCTGGCATCGATAAAAGACCTCTCTTTGAGAATAAAATGCAAAAAGTCAAAACAGTTTTCCATTTTAGAGGAAGCCTTTCAGTGTGTTTGCCACCATGTCAATGAGTTCTTTCCCCCTCTAGATAGTCAATATATGAATGTTAACCATATTTTAAAAAAAGCTTAAAAGCAAAAAAATGGTGTTATTTGGGCTAGTTCTTAAAGACTGCAAAATTTTTAATAAAGTTTGGCTAAAAGGTGCTAAGGTAAAATCTGTGAGGCAACGAGTGTCTCAGCAGTATATAAATATCTGTAGGGAGGGATCAGAGGACGGATCAGGCTCTGCTTGGGAGTGTCCAGCAATGGAACAAGAGGCCATTGGCAGAAACTGATGCTCAGGAAGTTCCACCTGAACATGAGGAAGAACTTTTTCCTGTTCAGAGACCAAGCACTGGGACAGATTGCTCAAAGAAGGAAGTTCCACCGTCTCACTGAAGATATTCCAGAACCAGCTGGACACAATCCTGTGCCATGTGCTCTGTGATGGCCCTGCTTGAGCAGGGAGGCTGGACCATATGACCCACTGTGGTCCTTTGCAGCTTGACCCATTTGTGATTCTATGATTCTATGATATGGAGCTACTTGTAGAGTGAGAAATCAAAGGTGAGATAGAGAGATAAATGGAGGAAGATAAGAACACGGCCTGGATTTTTATTTCCAAGTACATAGGTCAGCAAGGCTGAGACGGTGCAGAGTGTGACAAAACCTGCAGGGAAAAGGGCCCACACATTTCATTTTGCTAATGAAATTATAAGAGAAAATCATCCAGGTCTACTTTGTCAGGTTCAAGACTTTTGAAGCTCAGCACAACTAGTTGAACTGAATTATCATTTTAGGTCCCTTCCAACACAACTATTCTATTCCATTGGAACCAATGTACCATACCCGACATGGCATATGAAAGGCAAACAGAAGAATAAAAAGATCAAGCGCTGAAATAATTTCATGCTTTCAGATAATTAATTTCACTTAATAAAGGTACACGAATATGTATCTATCCCCAGTGGTCCTTTCCTAGACACTAGCAAGCAGTTTCTTTCTAAGCATCTTGTAGTTTTTAGGAAATGTCTGCAAGGGATGCAGCTGTTTCTAATTCACCATCAGACTTCTATAAAATGACTAAGATGAAAACAGAGTGCAACTCTTTAAAAGTAAGGGATAAGTTAAAAGAGGTCGAATGAAAAGATCCCTTATAACAATACACAAAGAACCAGGGAATGTGGTGTTTCTTTGAAGTGTAGGTGTTGGTGGACAGACCACTCTGCATAGGATAATCAATTTCCAAATTGTTAATCTACAGTTACTCTTTACCAAGAAGCCCATGAACTGGAATAGACAACTGTTGGAGATGGTTGCAGGAACAACGTTGAGCCAGCAAATGTCATCTATTATCTTTCTGCCAACGAATGCTGAATTCACCACCTCCCTTTGTGATGCAGGATATAGGAGACCAAAGTAAATACCTGTTGTCAACACCTGGAACTAAAAAGACCACCTGCCATGATTGATTGGCAGGACTTGCCTTTAACAAAAGCTGCCTCAAAAAGACTACAGGACAGAGACAGGCAGGCAGAGTTCAGAAGAAACTTAAATAGCACCACATGCTCCCCATGAAGGCTTTATCTGAATCCTGCTCAAAGCCACCTCCCCTTGCTTTTTAATTCACAAGTTACTGATGTCTTCAGAAGTGGAAAAAGAAAGGAGGAGAAGAAAGGGAATAGCTTTCCCTCTGCTTTCTCCGAGAAATAACACACTGTTTAGCTTTGGCTGTGGGTAATGATAGCTATAATTTCAAATTGAGGATTTAGTTCTATTGTCTGGCCAAGCATTTTTAGATATTTCACACAAACTTGGCCTTGGGTTTAAGACTACAGTGTCTAGAAAAATATGCTGTATTTAGTGGTCTGACAGTCCTGCAGAGGTCATCTCAACGACTCATCTTTTTACCCAAACTTGAAGGTGTTTCTGCCAAAAGAAACATACTGGGAGATTATGCCTTTCAACAGGAGAGCGGCTGCCAGTTCCCTTGCCCTGTTTTTTTGTTGTCTGCAAGACAGCAAGGTAACAAGAGAACTTGGCAGTCTGATATTGCCTGCCTCCCACTGAGGTGTGTCCCCGAGTACCATGGCTCCCAGCTCCCGACCTTGCTGCATACCATTGGAAATCTGCTCACCACGTGTCTTTGACACTCATGCCACAGCTTGCTGAACTCTGGGATAACATTAAACCCATGTAGGCAGCAAGTGCATCAAGGACATCAGATTCAGTTTCCTTCTGGTTTCAACCGGGCATCGTCTGTGCTTCTGAAAACTGCAGCCATGCGGTTGGAGCAACATTTTTACTTTCTTGTTTAGACTTGATGTAAATAATGAAGTAAAGGGATGATGTATTTGTATTGGGATTGTTGAAACGGAAAAGAAAGGGAGTTGCATTCTCCAAAGGTCAAGTTGTTTGATGACTAATGTGGAAAGACAAATCTGCAGATGACCATCACATTGTCTACAGCCTGCCAAAAAACATGGTGATGGGGTACTTGAGTCTCTTTTGAACTGTGGCAAAATAAATTTGAGGATCCCAGTGAACCAGCTCAGGAAGTAACAAATAGACATTGGACTGGGACTTATGATGTCCAAGAGCATACAACTACCAACCATCCTAAAGTATCCAATGTCCATCTTTTCTTGAGTGAAAAGGGAAATGAGATGAGCTGAGAAGGAGATAGAATTACAGGAAAAGGGCAAGGAGATCTCTTTTGGCAGAAATGTGTTGTTCTGGGTTTCATTTATTAAGAGTTATAAGAGTTTCATTTAGAAGAGTCATAGATGATGGGTCTATAGGATGCTCGGTTTGGATTTGTTGATTTAAAAGGGGTCATGGGGTGATATCTCTTGAAATGTAATAAACAAAAGGTGTACAGAAGTATGGTTGAGAAAACACTACTATTAAAGCTATTTATTATACTCTTTCAGAGAAGGCATATCTCAGTTTCTTCAATTTATTGAGTCAATGTGTCTTTCAATGTTTGTCCTGCCAAGATCCTATAACAGACTTCTACAGAACCTTTCCCAGAGCTCACTGACGTCAATGAAAGACGAAGGACTGCACTATATTTCTCTTGTTAAATACTCTGTACAGGAAGAGGATCACTTTATAAATATGTTGGTTTAGCTGGATTGGAGGTGGATGGGAAAATACTTTAAACACACACACAAGAAATAGTTAAATAAGGGTGTAGAAAACAGGTCTGCAGTAAACACTGATGTTCCCTGTTGGGATCCAGACATTTACAAACCATTGTGACATCTATTACTTGGTTTATATATTGTTTGGAGCATGTAATGGAATCTTATGTATCATTTAAATGAAATTAAGGCCTTTCTTCAGTGGTGTGACCTAAGGAAAGGTGCTATTGGCACCTGTATTTCACATAATAAGCTTTATTATGTAATCAGGTGTTTCTGTGGGAAATGTTTGGGAGGGCCTCGGGTTTGTTGAGCTGGTCATGCCCACCTAGACTCATTTTCCAAAAAAGGCTCAGGTTCAAGGTGAAGATATAAATTCTACTCAGTCACTTCATGGATTTACATTGTTGAGCTTCCTCAGAATCAGTGAATTTAAATATTAAAAAATACAGGGTCAAAAGAAGTAGACATAACAGTCCAGTGATTAGATTAGTCATGTGGGAGGCAGAAGACCTTGTTTGTAGGCTTTTCTTGATCTATGGATGGTTATGGCAACAGTTTCCACATCCAAACAGAATTCTCTCATTACTGTAATATTCCTTAGACAGATCTCTACATGTTTTCTACAACACCATTGCTCAAAGACAGCAAGAATGGCAAGATTCACGGGGCCACGAGGAGAAAATGTGCAGTTCAGGCAGTTTGGAGTTTACCTGCTCAACACCCTAACCCCTGTGTCAAATACTTTAGTTCATGGATAAGGAACTAAGGATGAATTTCCTTCCCTGCAGCTTTTGCATCCCAAATCTGTTTGCCTTACAGAGTTTTCAGGAACAGATATTTTCATGTTGGGTTTTTTTTAGAGCCAAATACAAACCCTATGTAAATGGGTCAAAATAGTCTGAGGGAAGTGTGTTCTAATATAGCCAGGAGAGACTACTGACATCCATATAAGCTATTATTTATTTCCAAGAGTAATTCTAGCCTTTTATTCATCATCTACATAGCTTTTCTCTTTCCTCTTTAAAACAATTTGAATTTCTGAGCAAATATATTCAGTGTTTCTGAGCAGAGGAATTTTTTTTTTTCAAATTCTGAGATTATACTGGCAAGCTTACAGTATCTAGCAACCATTTTTTCTTCTTCTTTTTTTTTTTTTTTACTTACATCCAGACTGAGAAATACACTGAAC
>VXBA01004404.1:1015387-1038160 GCA_013399895.1 Serilophus lunatus | reverse complement strand
AAAAAAGAAACAGAAAAAAAAAAAAAAAAAAAGAAAAAAAAAACATAAGACTGAGCCCCAGCAAAAGCAATGAAAACATTTTTCTTTCAAAGCTTTCCTTTTCTTACTAGGAAAATATTTATGAAATGCAGTTTAATGCATTTGCTGAAAATTAACACAGAGATGCATTTGCAGCTAATTAACCTATTCTCAAAGAAAGCAATTGGGAAATGCTTGATTAATGTTTAAGGCATAAGATACACACAAAAATGTAGGCAAAACTTCATCATGGCACCCAGGAGATCACTGTGTGACACAATCTAGAGTCTGTGTGTAGCTCACTCTCCACAGGAACTAATTTTGAAGCGCCAGAATGCTGTGAATTGTCTGTAAAACACTGTAGAAGAAGCTCAGCATAGAACAGAAGGCATGCTTTCCCTAGGAAGAATGCTGATAAAATTTTAATGAAGTAACATGTTGTCATGGGGATTTGCTGCTATTCATTAATTCATTGTGCTTTTCCCCTGTAGTTTTGCTGAAGTTGAGTGACAAATTGTCAAGTAGCAGTCTTAGAGGTTTAAAGTTTCTCATTGATAATCTAACTTTATCACAAATAGTTTTAAAGTATCCACTGTTTATGGAATAAGCCTCCTGAGATATTATATTAGTTAGACTCATCTGTGTGGAGAGAGTCAGGGGATGAATTTTGTTTGCCTTATTCCCTTGACCACCTCACTAGCAGCAACTGAAAAATCTACCTCCCAGGCACAAGTCCTAGCATGTCTGGGTATTTTCAGACATGTTCATATTATCAGAATGCCCATCTTTAAAAAAACCAAAATAACTGACCTAAAAACGTGAGTCCTTTCCCACTGAGGGTGGGATGAAGAGACTGTGCTGAAGCCTGGGATTGCATGCGTGTCTAGAGAGTGAATGAATGAAGCTGGGAAAGGATCTGGAGCACAGGTCTGATAAGAAGCAGTTGAGAAAGCTGGTGATGATCAGTCTAGAGAAAAGGATGCTCAGGGGAGACCTTGTCCCTCTTTACAAGTCCCTGAAATGAGGTTGTAGCCAGGTGAGGAAGGCTGGGCTCTTCTTCCTAGTAACAGGGGATGACAAGAGGAAATGGCCTCAAGTTGCACAAGAATAGATTTAGATTGGATATTAGGAAAAATTTCTTCCTTGAAAGAGTGATTAGGCACTGGAATAGGCTGCCCACAGGGAAATGATAGGCACCTAGAGGTGTTTAGAAACATGGATGTGGTACCTGAGGATATGGCTTAGTGGTGGACTATGCAGTGTTAAGGCAAGAGTTGGACTCAATAATCTTAGAGGTCTTTTCCAACTATGATTCTGTGATTTTGTGATAGTGCAGCTCCCCAAGTCACTGGGATAAAATAAGTGTATTCTGCTATTTGGGCACTTCAGTGTGAGATCTATGAAGATTCTACCACAGTTTGATTTTTTTTCGGAGGAGAGTTATCAGTGTGACTCTCATCAGTTTGTGGAGGGCCTTTGGAATTTTCATTTACAAGGAAAGTACATNTCCTGGAATGAAAAAGAAAAATTCTCATTTTGATAATGCAGCATATGACCAAAAAAAAAAAAAAAAAAAAAAAAGATTTTCTTTACTGACATTTGAACAGCAGCATATTTAAATCATAAAATGGTAGGGCAAAAAAAAGGTTTAGTGGACTTCATTTGGGAAATCATATAGACTCATTCATGGTTTTGGCTCTTGGGATCTTTTATTTCCTTATGTGTATTTCTACATGAGAGTACGATTTTTGCATGAAGCTTTGCAAATATCCACCCCAGGACAAACTTTTGTAAGGTTTGATGGCAATATAATGTGTCTATATCTAAGAAGTTACTCTAAACTACTTTGTCATTAGGTAGACAAGAACCAGCTGGTTTCAGCTGGATCTCATTTGGGCTATTCCAACAGTGGGTGTTTTTTTTCTGTGCAGAACAAATACTTTTAAATTTTTCAGGGAGAAGATGGTTTAAATTTTGCACAATGAGGTGATATTCACACAACAGCACATTGCTAAAGTACTATATTTTCCTGGACTGGCTTCCAGCTGTTTTCCAGATCTGCTGACAATCCTGCAATGGAAATAGCTGGAGTCCAGGCTTCCTAAAATATCAGCAGTGCATATGTACATTTCAGTCATTGAGAAATAAATAGGAGACAAAATTATTTAATGAATAGCAGGATCTACATTTAGTTGTCCTAATTGCTGCATCTACAACTGGAAGAACTTTTCCTTCAGAAGACTGCCATAAAATTTCTCCTTTCCATTTCTGTTCTACTGTCCAGAATAAACCTTACTAACCAGCAAAAACTGGAGATCTAAATTGTTCAGTCCACTAGAAACAGTTTTAAAACAGTCTCTTACAAAATTAATTTGTTCACCCCAATACAGTGATGCCTGGAGCGTGAACTTTTATAAGGGCAGTGATAAAGGAAGGGAGAATGGCTTTAAACTGAAAGAGGACAGGGTTGGATTAGATATTAAGAACAAATTCTTCCCCATGAGGGTGGTGAGGCCCTGGCGCAGGTTGCCAGAGAAGCTGTGGCTGCCCCATCCCTGGAAGTGTCCAAGGACAGGTTGGACAGGGGTTGGAGGAACCTGGGATAGTGGAAGGTGTCCCTGACATGGCAGGGGTTTGGAACGAGATGAGCTTTAAGGTCTCTTCCAACCTCCACTGTTCTGTGATTCCCATACTATTTTAGTCAAAGCTGGAAAACAGTATTTCAGTTTAAAAGAAATTACTTCACTGGTGACCAATGTCTGCCAGGGAATTCACTCATGTCACACCCTGTGGTTTCCTGAAGAGCTCTCAGGTAATAGAAAGTCTGAACCAGTTACTGCTGGGGCTGCACCACATCAAAACTCGGAATTAAAGGTGTAAGAAGCCACCATTGGTACTTGTTCCGTCATCCAGTCTTGCTGGTTGTGGTTTGGCTTACTTGGAAATGGGGTGACTACAGAGATTTGTTTGTCTCTGTTGCCTTACTTCTTCTGGCACATTTTCTCACTTCAACATGTTTAGAGTAAACCTGTGACTAAGAAACAATAAGAAAAAAACAGACTAAAAAAAAAAAAAAAAAAGAGAGAGATTATAGGTCTAATTACGAGGATGTGCAAAGCCAAAAGTTTGGGATCTGAGTTGGTTTTAAACAGAGCAGTCATAGATGAGTGTGACTTTACAGCAAGTGAGAATCCGGGGCAGAGCCTGCCTTGTTAGTGTTAAGTGGGGAGTTAAGCCAAATTATCCTGTTACACACTGGATCAGAATCAAGCCTCTTGTGAATCTCCACCCAGATTTTCTTTGCTGTCTAACCTTCTGCATCTAAATCCCTTTTTAAACACACTTGCCTTTCATTCCAGTAGGACCTTAGCATAATTTGCACTTTAATTCTACCTTATGCTAAATGATCCTAATGTCCTTTACAGACATTAATTGATTAAGGCTCTGCCTGCTCTTAAGAGTGCATGCTTTTATCCTCAGTTTATCCGAGGGGATATTGAAACATATCCAAGTCAAGTAACAAGCTCAAGGTCACAGGAGGGGTGTGAACAAAACTAGGAATCGAAGCTCCATGACTGGATCCGCCGTGCTGCAGTCTCTGCACTCAGTTCTGCTCATCATCCTGGGTCTTCATTCAGGTTTGGATCCTGCAAGTTTTAATGGAGCCTTGCAGTGAGATGTAATTAATTTGTTACGAATGCCTATAAATAAAATAAATGCTGAAATGATCCACACTTCTCTGTTGTCAAAAGCATCCCCATCTCTCGCAATCCCTACTCACTGCTGACATTATTTCTTGGTTATTGCATGACAGTTCAGTGCCTTGAGTGTTCCTCTCGCTGTAGGGTTAGTAGGATAATTGACAAACCACAGGGACCAGATCCCTGGATTAGGATGACCGGACTGTCAAAACAGCCGTGACAAACTCTCACATCAACTTCTACTGCAAGTCAAGTCTATGAGGAAAAAATGCACCTTGGCAGAGCCAGAAGGGAAGTCTTTAGTTTAAGTCTTTTCCCACTGCACAAAAAGCTACAGCAAGGGGGAGGAGAGAGCATGGATCTTTGTGTTTAATTCATAGAGAACTCTGTTCCAGCAAGTCACAATTAATTAGAGTACTTGAGTAAACATTTTGGGGTCCTATTGTGTTTGCTTAATGTGTTTACTGGAATGCATGACAGATGTCACTTCTGTTTCTTATTAGAGACTGACAAATGACTGCAGAGTCTGTGTGTGTGTAGCCCTCAAGAACACACACACACACACACACACATAAACAAATCAATTTATTTTTGCAAGGTGAATTTTTGCATCTAAAAGTTGTAAGTATTACTTAGTTACTGTTTACATAGGAAATTTAGCAATTTAAAGCATTATAGGAATATCATTTTTAAGATTACTGAGTAATATCTTCAGGGCTTTTTTTCATTTAAATTTTTAAAAAAGAACACTTGAAACAATAGTCAAATCATTTGCTTTACTTCATGTCACTTTTAACATGTCTCTTAGACTTTCAGAAATTCAGTCACACGTCTTTGAAATGACAGCTAGAGTGGCATCTGTTTATAAAGAAAGAGAAATGTTCTCTGTATGAATATCAATATTGCAAAATGTTAAAAGAAAATTAAAATGCAAATACAAAAGAAGGTTATTTACTTCATTCTGCAACTAACACAGGGAATTGGGACACCTAGGATTAGAAATATTCAATTGTTTTTAAAATATGAAACTTGAAAATTCTTCTTCATACACCACTTGGGCTTTGGCATGTGATCAAATGGTTTTAGAATAGTTAATCAGTTTTTGGAGAGTTTTGTTTAATTGAGAGTTGCATTTAAGAAAGAAAAATGAAATTAGAAAAGAATATTCCACAAACACTATTTTACTTATTGTCACAGAATGCAAAAGAAGAGCTAACGTATTAAGGTTGAAAAATCAAAGATAGGAGGAAATGACATTTTCTGCAAGGAAGATAAAATGACAATTTTGCTTTGTATTTTTCAGAATTTTGTATTTTTTTCTGTTTTTTTCTCTATAAAGCACAAAGTTGGAAAAGACTTGGTAGTGGAAAAGAATTACCTTCTGAAGCTGACTATTGTCATTCAGATGTGGAACGCCCTCAGATTTCTGGAGACATATATTTTGAATTAAAGACTTTCTATTTTTATTTTTTTTTCCATACAGAGTCCAGTCCAGTTATGGGACTCTTTAAAGATGGTTCCTGTTCAAATAGTTGAATAAAGAAGGCACAAAGACATGTGAACTATCAGGTTTATTCATGTGATTGCAGAAAAATCTTCAGAGAAGAGAGAGAACTGGGCAGGTTTTTTTTTTCCTCACAGTGCATATAGTAAACATGAAATACATATAAATATTTTTTTAAACTTTTTGATCTATGGCCAAATGACTCCTTAGCTGCTGATATGATTTAGGACTGAAAACTAGCATGAGGGACCAGAGTACCATCATGTAGAATTGCTTTTACCAGTCCTGAGCTGAATGAAATTTCATTAGCTCCAGTAAAGTTTGCTGAAGTTCTGTGTTGGAGTAGTAGAGTCTCCTTTGCTGAGAGAGCCAAATAAAAAGTTTATTTTTGGCCTTAGGCCAGTCCTGCTCAGTACCTGTGAAACTCTGTGTCAGTGGGAGGTTTGAATAAAATCTTTCTTTGACCGGCCTGCTGGTGCCTTCACTCACATTGTTCTTCTCCATGTACTCAAGAAAATTTGGCAGTAGGAGAGAAGAGTCAGCAGTTTGTCATTGTGGTTTTATATTATACCAGTTGGGTCTTTGCTTACAGCAGCCATAGAGAAGGTTTTATAACATGTCTTGATCATAGATTCATAGGATCAAAGAACTGTTTGGGTGGGAAGGGATCTTAAAGCTCCTCCAATTCTAACCTTCTGCCATGGGCAGGAACACCTTCCCCTATCCCAGATTGTCCCAGCCCTGCCTAAACTGGCCTTGAACACTCCCAGGGATGGGGCAGCCACAGCTTCTCTGGCAACCTGTGCCAAGGCTTCTCCCCCCTCACAGGGAAGAATTTCTTCTTTATATGAAAGACTTTGATATTTTGTGAGACACTATTCTTAGTATATTTTCAGCCGTAATTGGAGGGAAAGAAAATTAGAGGCATTCCCCTCCAACAAAATCATAGATATTTTGGTTTACCAATACCTTAAAAAGGTACCATATCAAAATTTAAAAGTTACGAATTTTTTTTTTAAATCATTCTAAGGGAAAAATCTGAAAGTTTTCTTTTGGAGATGATGAGTTAGAAATGTATCATTGTTTTTCCAAACACTATTTTTGTCTTTCAGCATAAATTTGTGAAACTGATTTTAATTCATCAAACCTTTAGGTAGTACCAACTGCACTTCTCACAGCTCTACTGTAGTATGAGATATTAAAAAAAAACAAAAAAAAACAAAAAAAACAACAAACCCAGCAGTAAACTTAAAATATCAGAAAACGTGTTCCAAAGGGGTAATTTGAGCTTTGTAGCCAACTTCTTCTTTGTAGCCAAGATTCAACATTTCTGATTTAAGCAAATATATATGATTGGAAAACTTATAGTGGAGCCAAATTCATGTGGGATACAAGCACATTTACCACATAAAAGAATAACATTATTCAGCGTGGCAGAAACTGCAGCACTAGAGTGAGTAAGTTTTCTGTAAAATGTTACAAGCTTGCTCTGATTAAGTCTTCCCCAAAAATAGTAGAATTAAAAGTACTGTGCTAGAAGCAATTTTTCACCTGTTTTATTTTGGGGGTTTTTTTGTGGCAGGGTTCTTCACTACTGAGTTCCTGATATAATATTCTGTTAACAATCGGATTACAGCTTTCCACGTTGGACTTCACACAAGGATGTTGTATATTCCTGATCCTTCTTGTGTTTCATGCAATTAGCACCACATTTAGACTTACCTGGTAGCTGTCAAGGAACACCAAGCTGATGGACTGGCAGACGTCCTTATTTCAGGAACTGAACAGTCAGCAGTGCCAACCCACCTCAGCATGAACTTACTTCCCCTTGTGTTACTCTGGTTCAACAAAGACCTTCCAATGCCTCCAGCATAGAAAGGAGATGACTTCCCTCAGCTTTTTGGTAGATAAACTGGCTGAGACCTCTGAAAGAAGAAAAGCCAGGGCAGTCCTGAAAATACTGGATTATAATATAATAATCTTAGGAACAAGTTTTAAATAAAAATAAATATTTAATGTGTTAAAAGCAAAAACACACCAGAAGAGACTGAAGTCCCTTACCCATTCACATGAAAGAAACCCACGTGGACCATAAAAGGAAACAAGGCTGAGGGCATATGTGGAGGAAATCGGGACTGTATTGTTTAATTCTGTATTCCAGGAAAGAATAGAAGAAAGAAGGAAGAAACATTAAGTGTGAAAATTATTTTCCATTTGTAAAAACAGCCCTGTGTTTTTGGAAAATTATTCCCTAAATTAGGATCCCTTTTTCGTGGTATGACTTGGATTTTGAATCAAAAGCAGACACTGAAAAGAAGTTAGTCAAGAGCATTCTACACAGCTTCTATTTTCCTCCTTGTTCCATCTGAGCTGAAATATATAGAGCTGGATGAGGTTGAAGGTGGCTCAAGGTGTGATTTGTAACCCAGAAGGAACTTGCTCATATCCAGTGGCTGATTGAAAGGGGTATATAGACTTGCAACTGCCTACACCTGAAGGATATTTTAATTCAGACAGTGAAGAATCCAGTTTGTAATAGATAGCAATTTGGGATAGATTGAGAGATCAGTAGTCTTCATTTTGTGAGGACAAATCCAAAAGCTTAAACTGTTAGAGATTATATTTTCACTTCATTTTTCACATCACTGTCTTAAAAGCAGGATCAGAATTATACAGAGAAAAAAAATAATACTTGCACACACAAATTGCATGTGCTTGTAAACTAGCAATAGATTTCTTTTCTTAAAGGAATTAAAAATAAAACAAAAAAATAAGACAAAATTTTAAAGAAACACACAAAAAAATTAATTCCAGCTCAAGATTCAACTCTAAATGTAGTGGAAGTTTCAGACTGTAGTTCCAGCAATAACATGAACATGTTGAGATCTGTCAGGAAACCAAACTGAGATGAATGAAGAGGTTCCCCATCAGGTACCCACTGGTAGCTCATAAGGTTTTGCCTTCAGCCTGGGCACTGCAGGCAGAAGTTTGGCAGCACTGCATAGGATCTCAGGGACACTGTCTGCAAAAATCAGGAGAAATTTTCCATTAGAAGCCAATTACTTTCTAACAGAAGTCATTAGGCTGGATATGGAAACTTCCAACCCAACAGGGAGTCAGAGAAAATGCTTTCTTCAGAGTACAGGACAGGTGAATTTGCTACCTGCTGTAAGTTTAAAACAATGTGACTTCAAGGTCAGATGGGGACACTTGTCTGAATCTGCTTCTGCCATTTAATGGCAAGTATTAAGTATAGCAACCCTGCTTTTTCTGGATCACTTGTGATTCTTGCACTCAGTTCATGGCTGATACAGATCATACCTTGTGTGATACTGAGAGGAGGATTGTAAATGTGTGGGAGTTTTTCATGCTTATGTTAATGCTGCCTCAGTCATGCTCAGTCTGATGCTTTCTGTGCTTGGTAATAAGTCAGTCTAAGAAAGTGGTTACCTTTGTCATAGAATCACAGATAAAATCATAAGAACATGTAGCTTCAACATCCTGTCATAGACAAGGACATCTTCCACTAGATCAGGTGGATCAAAAAATTAAGAAATGGAGTCTGGGATGGGTTCCAAGCCCTGCCCAGCCCAAGGAGAGATTCATTTGGACAAAGGCAAGTTGTCACCTTGCTGCATCTTCCACAAGTGACTTCCAACAAAAAGTACTTAAACTATTTTTACTGTCTAATTTGGCTTGTTTATTATGAGTCTGAGGCTCCAAGGTTGGAAACACCTAGCAATGGAGAAACAATATATGTTGTTAAAGAGAGTGCAGTAAATTAAGAACACAGCTACCATTTGGAATAGCACATGGAATGACACATTTTCCTTTCTGAATATTATTCTTCTCTACTGTTCCTCCTGCTCAGCACCTGCTGTGTCTCAGTGCAGGAGCCCACAAACACACAGGTGATCTCACTGCTCTCAGCAGAATTATTTTTAGTCAGAAGAATCATTTGCAGCAGCAAATGCTGAGTGTTGCTTACAAGGAAATCCAGTCATAATTGAAAGGATGTGTGAAATTAAAGCTTAAACCTGTAAGGACTACAAGCTGGGGAAGAGGGGAGGGAAGAAATCTATCTCTCTTTGTGCAATTTGTATCTATTTATATCTACACATTCTTATTTATATGTCACCAGGCAGGTAATAATTAAGACAGATGCAGAATTTCATAATACAAACAATTTTTACTTGCTATTGTTTGTGCTGTATGCTCAGGAGCTTTTGAACAACCAGGAAGTTAAAATTGCAAATACCTACAGATCTGAGCCTGCCTTGAGCAGCCTTTTTGGTTCTGAATCATGACCTACTTTAGAGGGTTTATTTTTTTTTTTTGCTGAAGGTAGCACCCAGCTTTTCAAGACAAGGAGTGCTGAGCTAGAGAAATATTTCTAAACAACAACTTAGTTTGAGAGCAGTCAGTAACTGTAGGCTGTGCAAATCCGGGGAATGAAGGATTGTATCGAACCAAGGACCAACAATTTTGTTTCTCTAGGAAAATACACCGTGCCTTCAACTGGATTGTAGAGGGAGAAATGCAGGCAGTGGAGGTGGTAGGAAAGGATGAGGAGAGGGGGAGCTCACTCGGGATCACTGCACATTGTCATGTGTGTATCCTGACTTGTGTGATGCCAGAACAACCACGAGACTGTTTCCATAAGAGCCATTTCAGGTAACCAAAGGTGGATTATGAAATCCAAATCCATGTTCCAAGGTACCATTAACTGCCTTTGCAGCTTGACCAGCACTGAATGCTTTTATTACCTTCATGTGTTTTTCTTTCTTATCCTTTCAGTCAAATAACAATGTCTAAAGTTTGTAGGTATTGTATATAGCACAAGAGAAACTTATTCTTGGAGTGTACCATAATAAAAAGAAAAAGTAAAGACATATTATATATGTGATGAAATGCTGCCATGGTCTTATGTCCAGAGAAATCACATTATGTGACATGATGTAGAGCAGCTCTCCATCAATGACTTTCACTTTCACTGAACTTTCTTCCGTCACCTGTCATCTTAAAGCAGTGCATGCATGACTCAGAAGTCAAAATCAATAGAAATAAAGAAAATGTAAGTCCTTTAGGCCCACTTGCTGCTAATTTCAATGGCAATCCAGCATCTGAGTGCTACAGTGACAGGATTTCAGGCAGAGCTTCTGCAATAGTGATGTAAAATAAAATGATGTTCTAGTTAATATATAGTGTTCTGGAGATCAGGGCTTTGCATACAACACATTGATATGAATATGTTATTTAGTATTTATCAGATTACATAGGGAAAATACACCATCTCCAGCAAAAGCAAAATGCCTGCAGTTCCATAAAATGGAAAAAAAAATCTAGCAGATTTCCAAATAAAAATTCAAATAGGCTTTAACTTTTACAGCTTTGAGTACCAATAGGTAGATTAAAAGTTTTAGCTTGAAAAAATGCCTGAGGGAGCAAACAGTTGCTTAATGAGGATACATGGAATGAAATTAAAATGCAGCCTTAATAAAGATAAATTCAAAATGTAATGTTAGCAAAGTCATATTATTTAAATCATATTCCCATCTATAAAGTGACTACATTTGGTCTATCTGGAAAAACAGAATGAAGAAAACATACACAAACCCTCTAATGATCTCCCAAATCTCAAAGGTTGACTTCAAAATTATGGAATAAGATTTAGCCCACAGAGAATATGAATGGTTACATACAGTGCAGAAAAACCTCATTTCAGCTTAGGGAATCTTCAAAGCTGTCTTCCCAAAAGGGCTGGATGTGCATGTTTTGGCTAGTGAGAAACAGATTAGTTTTGCTAAATATTAATAAGCCTTTCCTACATGCCTTAATACTTGTTATATTCTCATGCTGTTTTCCTCAGCAGTAAGAGTGTCTTATTGATCTGACACAGGTATTTCACTGCACACAGTGACACTGAACACACAGATGTTAAAAATAAGATCTGCCAGACTCAGAACTAAGTTGACAGACATAAACTTCAGCGGCAGCATGTACTTCATCAGTCACAGCTTTCATTTAGCTCAGCCCTACGACCCCATCTTTAACAATATTGCACTGAGATGTGCTGACATACTGTCCATGAGCTTCTCCATCCTCAGTGTCATAGAATTACAGACTTGAGTTGGAAGGGAGCTGCAAGGATCATAAAGTCCAACTCCTGGCCCTATACAGGACAGCCCAACAATCCCACGTGCCTGACAGCATTGCCAAATGCTTCTTTTCCTCTGTCAGGTTTGGTGCTGTGACCACTTCCCTGGGGAGCCTGTTCCATGCCAGACTACCTTCTGGTTGAAGAATCTTTTCCTAATATCCAACCTAAACCTTCCCCGATATCATTCCAGCCATTCCCTGGATCCTGTCCCTGCTCACCATAGAGCAGAGATCAGGGTCTGTCCCTCTGTTCCCCTCACAAGGAAGCTGCAGTTTGCTATGAGGCTGTACAGGGTGAGAGTTCAGTGCAGGGTGTCACACTCAGTCCTAGTAAAAACACAATTGGTATGTACAAGCCTGCCCCACCCTGACAAATATCCCATTACATGAGACAGCAAAATATACAGTATATACAGGAAGTGAAATGTTGAAACAAGTCTTCAGCCTACATTTGAAGTGACATTTCTTATATGAGGAGCTGGTTGTAAAATGGAGAAAGAGCACTGAGAACAATTTGCTTTATAGTAAAACACTTCTCACATAGCTGAGACAGCCATCAGCACAGCAGCATGTACCGCTCTGAGTCTGATTAAAATTCTGGTGAACAAGCCTCTACAATTATGATTTGATTTTAATTAGTTTAGATATTAACAGAATAGGCCCCAGCAGTCTTTAAATGTCACTGAGTTTCCCAGAAGGCCAAGGGTGTCTCAGCCATCTTTCTTGCTTTGTCCAAAGGGCCTCCGGGAAACCAAGAAAAAGCCAAGAAATATCAAAGCCTCGAGTACACTGTGGTCACCCACACTAATCAGCATTGGGTCTGTCGAGCGTCCCTGTGACTTACATTACCAAACCTTTTAAAAGAAGCACATTTTAATAATTTCCTGAAATTACCCACTAAGGGCATATGTAACATTTAGCACATTATTATATACACTGCACTGAGGTTCATCAATCAATCAAAACAGAGTGCAATGTGCATGTTTTGAGCCACTTCACAGACAAGGCTGTTGTTGAGAACTTTTCAAAACACATTGGTCCCAGTCTACTGGGGTGGCAGTTAATTAGGAGGAAGGTGATCAGTGCCACTGTGCACTGGGAAAATATTACCAGGTTGACTTCAAGTGTGAAGCAGCTTTTTTTCTTGGCTGAAGCAGTTGATTTGCTTTAGCAAAGCTCAGGGATTGAAGGGTCCTTGAGGAATCTGAAGGCCTTGACTGTTGTTCAAGTCAGTTCTTTAGCTTTGAGAAGAAGAAGAAGAAAGAACTGTAGAGCTAAAAAAGTTAGAGCATAACCCTGTAGAGGGAATTTAGTAGACAAATCACTCTGCCAAATATAATTTTTAGCAGGATGCAATGAAAATTAGTTGCTAGACTTAAAAATGGCCCCAGTAGATTACTGATTTAAGATTCCAGAAAACTAAGTGAGACTCAGCTCCAAACTTAGAGCTGAAAGTCTAAAAGTGCACTGAGGGTCAAAACTCTGGCTATCCCATTCTTGAAAGTGTTCAAGGCCAGGTTGAATGGGTCTCTGAGCATCCTGATCTTGTAAGTGGCCCCCCTGCCTATGGCAGGAGGTTTGGAACTAGATGATCCTCCCAACCCAAACCATTCTATCGTTTAATAATTCTATTATAATAGATTCTTACTCATACTGGTTATCTAAGCGAAGGAAATTGTGCCCTTTGAGTTGCAAATAGAATATTGAAGATTTCTGCTTTGAGCTGCCAGGTGAAACACAAGGGATGGATAAAACGCCTCCCCTTTGGAGGAGCTTCTAAGGGTTAAGCAAGACACCGCATCATACAACATTGCAAATTACTGGGCTAAATGAATTTAATTGATATCACTACTTTGTATACAACATAATCTTGGAAATACTGTCTATGGTGTCTAGGACACGAATTTCCCAAGCACTTAATTTTTAGAACACCCACTAGGTTTACATGTTGTTTAAGAGGTTGCAAGTCAGTGGACTATGAGGCACCTGTCAAATCAAGATTACTCAGACATACTAAATCCTATAGACAATAACATGCCAAGGAATAAGATATTAATATAATCTCTGGCCATCAAAATGATCAAGTGGAAGGAAGAGCTGAGTTCAAGATAAAACTTTAACATCCAGCTCCTTGGCTGAGTTATTAGCAGGAGCAAAGCTTTAAGTTAAAAAACAGAAATGCTTGTGAGATGACTCCCATACAGCTACATAAATATGGTGAGGAAAGAGGGAAAAAATATTCTCTGGGGTGGTGAAGCTACTCCTGTCTAGAATCTCTCTTTTTCTTGGCCCTTGAGCCAAGGATGGCAATGTTCGCACTAACTTGCACTTGCCTCTGGATCTCTGTGGGACTCAGTGTGGGGCCTCCTATGATTCCAAGATGTATCTTTTGTATGAATTTTCCTTTTTTTTCAGTCAGAAATGTTAACCATCAGAGTGGTGTTTTCTTGGCATGCAACTGAGAAATTCTTCATGTACACAACAGAAAAGCATTCAGCAGTTTTTTGAGGCTGCAAAGTGTCCTATAATTTTTTTGAATATTATGTAGGGATGGAAGTCAAACCAGAAGCATTTTGGTTCATGTGTCTCAGGAGGTATGGGATGTCATGCTATGTGCAAGCCATGATTAGGCACTGTCTGGAAGATTTCTTATTGGTACAGAAGACAGGACTCATAGAGAACATGCCAGCAGTAAAACAGGAGGGATCATAAGCAGTCAGGTATGTAGGATTATTCTTTGTCCTGTTTTATTTAGCATCAGTGGTACCTATCGAGAGCTGCTGTTTTGTTTTAGAGTAGCATGCAGTCAAACACTGCAAGTTAGCAGTTTAACCAGGAGAGGAATGATTTTCTGAATTTTTAGCCTGTGAATTAGGAGGTGGATAGTGGAGAATATTACCTAATTTAACTGATTTATCAACTAACACAAACTCTGATTACTGAAGAAAAACTCAGAGAAGTGTCTTCTCTGCCTTTACTCAATCTGAATTTCAGTCAAGAGCTCTTCTCTCTTTTCTTGTTTCATATTTTTTTTGTTTGTTTCTTTTAATTTTGTATTACACTTAAGCCACCTCAATTCTTCTGCTGATGCACTGGGTGGCACAGGAGGTTGGGATGATTTCTGAGGTGGGGCATCCATGTATTCTCTGGGTAATATATTCCAGTGCCCCACCACCCTCCTGTAGTAGAGTTGCTCTGATTGAACAGGGAATAGATATTTTTCTCTGACTCTATTTCTTCTTGTATTTTAAATTAATTGTTTCTCTATTTTATATAGAAATACCTTGGTTTTAACTGCTAGTCTACCCAATGATGACTTAGTTATACTGGGTTTATATACCTTCACTTATGGTCTAGACTTTGACCTGATCTTACAGCAGTGCTTCATAACAGGGTAGCAACTCAAATTTTGAAGTACTTACTTTGGATTTGTGAATAGAAAATGATGCAAGAAGATAATCAACCCGCACCACGCAAGAACTCTAGTTCATTATACCAAATTCTCTGTCCTACTTCCTGGTAGTTGCTCAGGGCTTCCTCTTTGTTTACATATACAGGCTGGATTCTGGCTTGAGGCATCTCAAGGACTGTGCAGGGGTTTTACATCCTTTTGATTAGCTCAGGTGGGTGTTGCATAAGACTTCCCTCTGCCTTCCAGAACTCCCCTTACCTTTTTCTCCTTTGTGTGTATTTATGAAGCAACATACTCCAGATCAGGGGGTTTAGGAGAATGCTTCCATCCATCCAGCACACACACATCTCTGTTATAAAACAATTTGAAAATACAATGGTAAAGAAGCTTTAGCTCTTCACCAGTTGCCCCCACATTATTTCCGCTCTTATTCTTTGTCTACTCATAGCTCAGGGAATTGATGGCCTAAGGTCTGAATAGAGCAGGGAGCAAAGGCTGCATGGAGTTGTGCTTTTCTGGGGTTGAAATGACACCTCTGTCCATCTAGGAGCAAACTGCATTCATTTGGCACCACTTAGTCGGAGAGATGCCGCCAAAATAACATGATTAGCTGTGTTCTGACTTCTAGTCAGGAATATTTGCTGCTGAAGCTTCAGGACTGGTATGTCATGAGCAACTAGAAATCAGTGTTCAGCACAAGTCTTTCTTCTCTTTTTTCAGTCGCTCTCAGCTTTTGTCTAACTGAAGATATTTCATAGAGGAAAAGCAACTGAGATATGTTACATTAAAGAGCCTATCATTGACAGTGTTTTATATTTAATTACAGCTTTGATTCCTGTTTGAGAATAGCTATAAGGCATCTATTGTTTACAGTCACCTCTGTCTCATTAACAGCAGGAAAACTTTCTCTTTTTTATTTTTTTTTTTTCCACTGGCATTGTTTGCTACTGAGAAACAAACAGTGGATCAAGTCTGACAATTCTGAAAGTCTGATATATAACAGATATCTATTCTTTTAAGGAATGTTTCATATTGTTTTGTTTGGGGGTTTTAAGGGATAAATCAGATATATTTATTGTACAAAGGAACAATTTCCTATTGAGAAATTGTCAAAATTTTCCATGCCCTTAGACAGAAGCTAAAAATAGTTACCACTCATCCAGACAATATAAAAAACAGAAAAGTTGCCCCCTATATGACAGATACTTTATTTATTAAAAAGAGAACACATCAATTATGTATAACAGTTTTACTTATGTCAACTATTTTGTTGCACAGGAAGATTTATACAAGGGTGGGAAGATCACAAGAAAGTGTGAAAAAAAAGAAAATAAATTAATTTACTAGAAAAGGTTAAAAGGCTGCAAGATATTCATTCTATAATAAATTGTGATACATATAGGTGTGATTTAAAAAAAGTTATTAAGGGTTAACATGGTTGTGAGAAATACATATATTTAAGAAGACAGTGATGCACAGCCACAGAAACTTAATCACAGATAATGAAGCATGTGAAAATAGCCCTGTTAATAATTTCTGTGTAAAATGAGGACTATATTTTCAGTTTAGGAAACAGATACAGTCAACTCTAAGCATTCATAATCACAACTGTAGACACATAATTAGAAACTGTAACAATGAGTTAAACCTTAAGAAACCACATCTGCTTCCCAAGTTATTGTTTGCTGCTAGAATTCTCCCCTTCTGTATATTACCACACAAAAAAGGCCAGTGCTTGTTCTCTGTCTGGAAGACCAGCTGGGAAGAGACAGCTTGCATCCATATGCTTAGACACTTTTCCTGCTGAAAACAGAGGGGCTGCATCCCACCTGCTGCTTGGAAATGGCTCCTATATTGTGTTAACCCCTGAGCAGTGTGTAGATACTGTCTGCATGGGTGCTGCCTAACAAGGACCACAACCATGGCTGGGAGCACTTAGAAAAGTCAGGATAATCACAGGATGGTACCCAAAACTCTGTCCTTATTCCTCCTGGAGGGAGGGACTGGTAGACAAATAGGACTTGGGAAGTAAGAACTGGATGGAAGGATCAAATCAGAGCTGTTTATATCAACAGGGCACTGAGGAAGTCACTGTAATAACATGAATTTCATCTAAGGAATATGCAGAAAAAGGACAAAAAATGGGGTCACCAGATACCCCAGAGTGAACACTAGAGTCCTGAAATACATTTTAGATCACAGACATCATGGAATCATAGAGTCAGTTGTGTTGGAAGGGATCTTAAAGTTCATCTAGTTTCATACCCCCTGCCATAAGGAGGGACGCTTTCCACTATCCCAAGTTGCTCCAAGCCCCGTCCAACCTGGCCTTGGACACTTCCAGGCATGGGGCAGCCACACCTTCTCTGGGCAACCTGTGCCAGGGCCTCACCACCCTCACAGGGAAGAGTTTCTTCCTGATAACCTGTATAAATCTTCCCTCTTTCAGTTTAAAGCCATCCCCCCATGTCTTATCGCTGCCTGCCCTTGCAAAAATTCCTCTCCAGCCTTCCTGTAGGCCTGTCTTAGGCACTGGAAGGGACTCTAAGGTTTTCCTGGAGCTGTCTCTTCTTCAGGTTGAACAGCCCCAGCTCACATAGCCTGTCTTCATAGGAGCGTTCTCCAGCCCTTTGATCTTCTTCAATGACCTGTTGGGTCCAAAATTTTAGAAATAAGATATACAATCTTTTGTCAAGAGATACATGTTGTCTATATACCAACATGGAATGAGAGTTGGGGATGAAGTATGAAATTAACCCTTATTCTAATGACTATTACTATGGAGTAAATATGTCCTCTCAAGTGATCTCTGTCACATGATGTCCATTTCCACATTTGTGCAAAATGTTCCTTCCAGCCTGTTCTCCTTTCCTGACACTCAAACCAGTTAACTGAAAAATATATTTTTTTGTCCTTACGTTTCTTTTCCTATATTGACATTCTTGTCTTCTCTGCCTCATTTTTCAGCACACTGTACTATGAATAGTTATATTAAGAGTCAAAGAGTGTATTTATATAAGTTATAAAGATTCCTGCTCATCCAGAGCAGCAGACGTGGGAACCTCATAGTGATTTTGCTTCTTTTCTTGTACAGAAGTAGGAGTTTGACTGACTCAAACCTTTATCAGAACTCAGTCATAATGTGTCTCTGTGTTTCCTTAAGGGACCCTCAGCCATCCCTTCCCTTTTGGATGTCTATTAAGAATGTTCTTCCCGGGTCTCTCTGTGAAAATTGCATCTGTGGGTTGTATTGCCCTCCTTCTCAGCTACAAGAGCAGCAATCCCAGGTACCTACAAATAAAAGGAAAACCAAGAAATGTTAAACTGCTCTTCTCTGTACCTCAGCTAGACCTTTCCTTGCAGAGGGGCAGTGGGAATACTTATTTTTCCAATGTTACACTGTCAGAACGAACACTTAGGCACAATGCAATGCTACTGCCGGTTATAAAAACGTTTATTCACAGATGAGTGTTTTGGAGGCTTCTTCCTTTCTTCTTTTCAAGTTTTTTTAATATATTTTTTTAATTTGTATTTAAGGTCTTATTATTCCTTGCTATGGTGCAGTAAAGCTCCACAAAGAATGACAACCATAGTCATCTGAAGCAAAGTATCCAGACAGTTTGTGCTAAGTAAGTCAGGATAAATCCAGCAGGATTGACTTAGCAAAAGGCTCAGTGGATTAGGTTAGAAGCTTAGTTCTCCAGGGTTGGAAAGTGAACAAACACCTGGTACTTTCTTTGGAAACTCAAAAAGGAAAAGAAAAAATGAAAAGAAAATGTAACTTCCTCTCTAAATGCTTCCTTCTCCACATCATAACTTCTCCTCCATAGACTATTTGGCCTTCCTGAAAATTACTTGAAGCAGTTCCCCTCTGTACAACTTGTTCACCCCACACAGATGCATTTATTTAATTTTTTGTGCTTTGAGGACAACATGGGAGGAAGGTGACGCGGAACAGAACCTATAAAGACAATTAAGTTTATGGACATCTGTCCTACAGCTATTCAGCCACACAGGCAACTTCACTTGGTCATTTTTAGTCTTTCATGTTGTGGTGCCATCAATAAACTGAGGAAAACTTTCATCTTTTGCTCCTGTTGAGTTTGAACTCAGGGGCTACAGAGCTTTTCAGTGGTGTAAGAACAATATCAGAAAATTATACAATAATGTTAAACTAATGATTTTGTGTGGAATGAAGAAGGCACTGTCCATCAGTATTGCTCCGGGGAAATATTTGAAAAGGAGCGGGGAGGTTCTATTAATACGTGTCACTGTATCATTTTGAGATTATTTTTATTTGATACTAATTATTATTAGCATCAAATGATACTAAATTTCTCAGATGGGGTTACAAAATATTATGATTTCAAAATTTGACAAAGAACATCAAAACTTTTCTACTTTTTAGCGTGAGGATGGCTGGGCAGTAAAGATACACACACAAAAAAAAGAAGGTTTCTTGCTCTATTGATAAAATAAGTTCTTTCTAAAAGAATATGTCCTTGCTGAAGGGAAAAACCTGACCTGGGTAGTGAGAGAAAGACACTAGTGTGCTCAGCTGTATCTGAAGGGCCTGGTGATGCATTAGTCCATGGGCTTTGGCACATCTTTTTTGCTCTCCTGGATGGGATCTCTCTGTCACAAGTTTCATATTGCCCATCAGATCAGAAGAGAATCATTTTCTGTAAAACTCTTAATTAATTTTAAGTATTTCAACATATTTTCCCATTTATTCCAATTAAAAAAACCAACACCTCCTTCACTATAAGAATCACTGAGTGTATGGGAGAAAACAAGTAAACCCTGAAGAAGAGGGATTTCAAAAGAAAATAACCTTCTTTTCCCTAGGAACATACATGAAAAACAAGGATTTCTCCATCCAGACTTAGTCTAGTTTATTCTCCTCTTTGAGGCAGTTCACCGTGGGCTTGGGAAAACACATTCCTAGAGCTTCTAATATTCTTTCACTGATAAGGATCTCCAAGCTCACAGATTTTCTTACAATGCTACCACTAAAGATCCAGAAGATTAACCCAGTTCTGAAGCTGAAGACTGCCTGTTACAAATCCCTCTCAAAGGAAACAGGAGATATTTGAGACAAAATTTTTGTTAGAGGGAAGAGCAGAGAAACTTAAATGAACAAAGCCAGACAGTAATTCCACCTTTAATTCAACTACTACTTATAAAGCTCCTCTGATTAAAGATAATTCCAGCATTTTAAAGATCAAAGCCTTTCTGGCTGCTTGATTGCTTTTTAAATTCTGATTTTATATTCTACTAAACTATACACCTTAAAAAAATAAAGGAGAAATCACTTGTGCCACGCTGAGGGGATACTACTTCATTTAACAGTTGGGTTGAGTATTGTCTTTAGATTTCTTCTGTTACAAAGGTCTGTCTCATACCATCAGTGACAAAAGACACAGTTTTCAATGAGGACTTAAAAAAATTTTTAAGGGAGGGATAGTGTCGGAGGTATTTTGGGGTCCTTTCTATGAGATAATTTGAAGACGTGTACAAGGCCCTGGAATGAGGACCTATTGAGAAGTCACAATTTCAGGCATCTAAAAGCTTAATCTATATTTCACATCTGTGTCTACAGCATGCTATCATTCTGAGTATGCCTTATTCTGAGGGATGATTTTTAAAAAATGAACTAATTCCAGAACTTTGCCATACAATTTTCAGTACCCTGAAATATTGTGAATATTTTCAAGCTTTTCCCTTTATAGAAAAAGTTTTAGGAAGTTTATATAAATTAATAAAATCCTGGGCTCTATGAAGCCAATCTTGCTTTGAACACGCTTTTATTGATCTTTCAGGTAAATCTACTGTGAATGTTATGAGCCAAACCCAGATCACCAACTTCAAACAGAATTGGCGGTACCTGTAGAGAGTTATCCCTAGCAGACAAGCTTTCACTAAAGCCAGCAGAGCAGAGGTGAGGATAAAAAACTTGCTTAATTAACATTTCAGATGTATTGCAGGTTGAGTGATTTAAGGTAGCTTAAACTATCCCAGTTGTATTGTGGAGGATGTCATTTTTTATAGGGTAGAGAACTCAGTCATATACTAATAATCAGGTATGTTGAGGAGAAGATTTTCATTTTCCTATGCTTGTCTTGTTTTTGTTTGCCTCATTAGGAAGCTATAGCTGCTTTTCCCTAGTTTCCTGAAGTCAGAATAGCTGGAAAGTTGTAGAGGTTTTTATAATTTGCTAGGACTCTTTTTCATTATTGTGAGAGAGGGAAAGACTCCTTCAGCTGGTTTGTGAAAAACTGTTAAAATCATAGAATTAAGGTTGGAAAAACCCTCTAAGGTCATTGAATCCAACTGGTCCCCTGGCACTGCCAAGTCCACCACTAAACTATGTCCCCAAGTGTCATATCTACACTTTTTTTTAACATTGTTCCCTAAAATCTTCGTCCAAAACCCACAGAAGTCAACTGAAGGCATCTTAATGCCTTTGAAGGCTTTCGTAACAAATCTTGAAAAGACAAACTGGAAAATCAAGTTCTTCTGTGATTCTTTCTTTTATTTTTTCTTTTTCTTTACTCTGGTTTTATTTATAAATGTCGAAGAGGATTCAAAGGAACAGATTCAGAACCCCTGTGAGGATGGCAGCTCTTGAATGAGGCTACTGAGAGCTGACTATTAGATGCACAGCTGAGAATCTACAAGTGCTCTCTTCCATTCAGATACAGAGTATTAAGGGAAGGACTTTTAGTGTGTTAATCTGAAAAGTAAATCAATCTTGTCATAGACTTTTTGAACAAGTATTTGTGAGAAGAACCACAGTATCTCAGCGTTCTCTCTGAACGTAATCAGTAATCAGGTCCATTCTGGACTCAAAACTTCAGAAAACGGAAGGCTTACTTAGAATGTCGACAGCTGACAGAGATTTGTGGGGTATCACAATATTACTAGGATTCATGGAGGTTCACCTGAATGCTCAGCAAATTTTCCAAATCCAATTAACCAAAGGGACCGTTTCCTGTGTAATAAAAATGATGAGTGTGCTAACAACTCTTTCACAGCTTGAACTATCACTTAAACTAAGGATGAGTGAGCCAGCCTGGCTATAAAGAAAAATAAATGGCCATACTTACCATTTATACTGTACTCACTTCATCCCAGGCTGGAAGCATAGTTGAGCAATTCCTATTATTGTTCAACAATTGCATGGGAGCAATTGGTGCCTGAAAATAATTTATGTTCACAACGACAGAGTGATGTGAAATACCCATAGTGTAAATGAGAACAAAAATAGTCTGAAATAAACAGAGATCTGAAGAGGTGTAAGGATTTGCTTAATGATCAGAGCTGTATGTGGTTATACAAAGTCCAATTTATTTCGCTGTGGTTTGTATGCCTGTGCATATGCACATGTAAATCTACTCATTATTACACAGTACCAACAGTGGTCATTCAAGAGTAATTTTTCATTACAGTAGAGGAGGAGACAGGGTTTTTTAGTTCAAATTATTGCAAGCTAAATTGACAAGAAGTTGTGAGAGAAGGAATGGCCAACAAGCATAAGATAAGAGCAGCCACATTGTTTATCTAGTTTAATTTTTGCATGAACTGGAAAGTTCTGAATAAACAGAAAGACCAGAGTAAAGCAAGAGAAGGTTGGAAGATGTAATGAGCACCCAGCAGAGGGAAAAGAAGTAAGAGGGACATTGCCTCCTACCTCATGTGATGCTAAAAGAGACAGGTTCCATCTCTCCAAAGGTAAAAACAGAAATAAAAGTAAAGGGAAACACTTTCATTTTATTTGGAAATAACATTACTTTTCTACAGCACATAAAATATCTCTTTCCTCTACCACAAGAGCAAGGTAGGTAATGCAGTCTATGACAAACTTACTGAGTTTCTCAGAGACTGTTTCAGAGCAGAACAAATTTGAAAAAAAAAAAAAAACTTTGTCCTTGCGTATCTCAGGAAATTCTTGAAATGAAGGATGGGGAGACCCATTA
>VXBA01004404.1:961751-1012612 GCA_013399895.1 Serilophus lunatus | reverse complement strand
CTGGAGCAGCCTGTGCCTGAGGGACTGCACCCTGTGGAATGTGACCCATGTGGCAGCTGTGGGTGAAGGGCTGCTGCCCATGGGATGGACTCTCGCCCGAGCAGTTTGTGAGAGGAACTGTATCCTGTGAGGGATGGACCCCATGGAATGTGGCTGGAAGGACTCTTCTCCCCAAGCAGCGGCTGAGAACAGCAGCTGACCACAGCAACACCTCCCCCCCACCTCGCCTTTTCCTTTGACCACTGCGGGAGAATAGGTTGGATGCAAGAAGGAGGGGGGTGGGGGGTAAAAGGTGTCTTTTAGTCTCTCACTCTTAGCTCTGATCTTGTTAGTAATAAATTTGATTATTATTCCCACATAGAGTCTTGTTTTGCCTGTGACGGTGATTAAGAAAGAATTTGCTGTAGTCTTTATCATAAATAACAAAACCGCTCGTTATATTCTCTCTCTTCTCTGTAGCTGGGCAAGGGGGAGTGAGAAGGTGGCTGTAGTGGGCCCCTGGCACTCAGCCCGGGTTAAACCACTACAAGGTCTGAACAACCTGATATAATGGAAGGTGTCCCTGCCCAGAGGAGTTGGACACAGCTGATCCTGAAGACCCTTTCCAATCCAAACCATTCAATGATTCTATGATCCCCTGTTATTTGCAACAGCCATAGTACCTGATGCTGATCTACACAGTAATTCCCATGATGAAATTGCATTTTTTTGAAACTTCATTCTCCTTAGCTTCTCTACGAGTCCTACAAATACAACAGAGAGATAGATTAAGGGGCAGAAAATTATGGCTAAAAGGAGAAGCAATTCCAAGATGAGAACGTCTGCTCAGTTCATTCATTTTTTTATATCTCAAAATAATTATTGTATACTTCTCAATTTCTGTTATTCACATTTTTTTATCCATAACATTTGTCACTTGAATAATTTCATTTCTGATATTTCTTTTCTTGCTGGTATTTTCCTCAGTGAGGACAGATCATGTCAGACTCAAGCGAGACCTCGCCCTTGGAGTAGCTTCTGATGTGTTCCTTTGTCTGTTATACAGGGACATATGTTTTTCCATTTGATTCCAAATGATTTAGACAAATCTCAAGATTCTCACATCTTCACCAAAAACTTACAGGCCCAATATGCTTTGCCTTAGATGTTTCTCTTCTTTGTACTGTTAAGAAAAGAAAGCTGAAGCTTTTTGATATCAATCAGATGCAAATTCTGTCAACTCCCTGAAAATATTTTGAGCATATTTATTTATATGTAGACAGTACTAAGATTTTCAAATGTTTTATGGCCAGTCTGTCTTTGTTCTTATTTAAGATATGAAAACCATATTATTTAAACTTCCTCCAGTAGATATATTTATTTTCAGTGAATTATATGAGTTTTATGGCTGATGTTAGTATGAAAAAAGCATAGTTGCATTTGTCTGCACTATAATAAACTATTCACTACAGATCTAACTGAGCTAATTCTGTTTGTTAGGGTAGAGAGCAATGCTGTGTCCAGTTCTGGGCCCCTCACTTCGAGAAAGACATTGAGGTCCTGGAGGGTGTCCAGGCAAGGGCAGAGAAGCTTGTGAAGGTTCTAGAGAGTAAGTCCTTTGAGGAGCATCTGAGAGAGCTGGGGTTGTTTAAACTGGAGAAAAGGAGGCTCAGGGGGAACCGGACTGATTTCTACAACAACCTGAAAGGAGGTTGTAGCCAGGTGAGGGTCATGCTCTTCGCCCAGGTAACAAGTGCTAAGACAAAAGAACAGAATCTCAAACTCCGCCAAACAGGATGTTCAGGTAGGACATCAGGAACAATTTCTTCATGGAAAGTGTGGTCAGGTATTGGAACAGGCTGCCCAGAGAAGTGATGGAGTTGCCGTTCCTGGAGGTGTTCAAGAAATTACTGCATTGTGGTATTTAGTGCAATGGTTTAGTTGATATGGTAGTGTTTGGTCAAAGGTGATCTTAGGTTCTTTTCTAACCTTAAGGATTGTATGAGTACTATAACCCTGATAGTAGAAGAGAAAGTACAGTCTGAAAAATCTACCCAGAATTAAATATTTGGGTTGTTACTCTGTACAACACTGCTTTAGTGGAATGGTACTGCTAGAAATAAGCAAAATGCCTTGAGAAGATGCGCTTGTTTTTTTGATCACACCACGATGTACTTGTTTGACAAACCCTGCCTTAGCTCTCTGAATTCAACACTTGATATAAGAATGTCACAGAATGTAACCCTGGATCTGCATATTGTTTAATTTTTATTGTTTTGGCCAAATGACAACCACATAATAGGTCCCCATCTCAAAATCTGTTACCTGTCTAGGTTCGGATCAATAACATGGAGGCAAAAGGCTTCATTCTATTATTTATATCTTATTATTTGACAGAAGTTTTTAGATGCTGCCTGGTTTGAATATGCACCAGAAAGGCCAATGTTGCTACTGAGACATTCCTTTGATGCCATCAGTTTGCATCCTTGCTGCCCTGACACCCTGCCCATACAGGGACAAAGAGAAACTTAGTGGAGTGTTCAATACCCTCCCATTTCTAAGAATTTGCAGCTGGGATCTACTTCACCAAACAATACATATTTATTGACAGGTAGTCTGACAGCTTTTTTAAGCTGTTTGGCAGCTTGTTTTTAGCAACACGTTGTCATGTTCAGTGTTATCACATTTCTCTTAGACTTGTGTGATACTAAAAGGCCAAACCTCCGAGGCATCAATATGGGGTGCAAAGCAGGACTAGCTCTCAGACATCCAGGAAAATACACCTTAGGGATCCATTGATTTTTCTTCTGAAAATTTACATCTACTGACTTTCCAATTCTGTCAAGGACAAGCATCTTAACAGTTGTTTCCCATAGAGTTACTTAAAGTAGGGTTTTTTTATTTCTTTTACCTTAAGCTTGCGGGTGTCTAAAGTAACTAAGATGAGCAGTGTTCACAAAACTCTTCAAAAATCTGTGAAATGCAATTTAAATCACTTTCCAGGAAACTTAAGAAAGAATAAGGCACCTTTCTTGGGATATGATGTGTTAGTCAAACTCTCTGCTCAGGAATACAATTGATCACAGTCAGCGGGGAGCCACTGCAGTGCTCAAGTTCAGCTCCTGCAGTAAGTTGTAGGTGCAGCTTTTCATTGACAATGAGGGATCCAGAGCATGTCAGTAATTCAAATTTAGATACTGTAAGAGACAGTAAAATATTTCGTGGTGCTTAAAAGGGGTAGTAGAACTAATTTTGTTTGATACTTGCTGAGTTTATATTAGGGTCTAAAAATTTGCTAGATAGTGATAAATAATAGAGGTCATAAATTCTTACTATTTCTTCTGTAAATTAATTGTGCTTGTTTTGGAGAGAGATTTACATGCCTTTACAGGATGCCTTTCAGGGAATAAAATACAAATTCTATCATATATGTGATCCCAAACCGATCCTGTAACATTAAATGAAACTGTCGGGACTTGGCAGCAAAGAGATTTTCATGTTGGCTGTATTTTGCATGGGCTTTCAGAAGTCGTGCCCTCCAATAACCTCAGCTGTAAGCAGCCAAGACAATACCAAATAAATTTGGTCCAGTTCAAAAAGCAAAACCAAAGAGCTGACTGTATTCCCTGATTATGTGCCTGTCCTTCAGAGTTATTTCAGCAGCAATAACTGCTCCCACTACATGTTGTGTCCAGAAGAGCAGGAACAACTGGAAGGTCCCAGCAGCAGCTGGCAAGTAACAATGATTGAATTCCAGATGGATCTAAAAAACTAGTGATCCCTCCTGGGAAACTTTGAAAAACATCTTACTTTGCAATGATCCTGTTCACATCACACTCATTTTAAATATTTCTTTTCCTTTGTTCTTGGCACAGAAGAAACAGATGAGCTCCTGAGAAATAATTCCATTTTGAGAGACCAATGCCTGCTAATAACAGCAGAGAGATCGGACAGGGAGAACTGCTATTCTGTTGGGATTTCAAACATCAGCTGTTCATTTGTGCTTTTCACTTGTGTAGTTGATGCAGCTAAATATATTTTTAAGGATTTTCTTAGAACCGTAGAATCTTTGCAGCAACTCATTTGTTCTAGTCCCTCCATCAAGCCAGGACCAAATTAAATTAGGCAGGATCACAGAACAGCTTGGGTTGGAAGGGACTTTAAATATCGTCTGTTTTCTACTCCTCCATGGGCAGGGACACCTTCCACTAGACCCGGTTTCTCCAAGCCCCATCCAACCTTGCCTTGGACACTTCCAGGAATGAGACATCCACAGCTTCTCTGGGCAACCTGTGTCACTGTCTCACCAGATCAGCTCAGAACCTTAGGACAATGAGGTTCGACTGCCTCCAAGGATGAAGATTTAATAATATCTCTGGGTCTTTATTCCAATATTTGACTTGCATGGCAGAAAAAAATTCCTAGCTGCAGTTTCTCTTGTTAGAACTCACCTCTGTTGGCTCTCACCCTGTTAGCTGTGCATAGCAAGAAGGTCTGGATGATCTTCTCCCTGACCTTTGGAAGCAACAAAATCCTTCCTTAACCCTTTCTCCTTATTGAACAAACCTTGTTGTCCTTATGCATCATGTCCTTCTATGACCTCTAATAATTCTCACGGATCTCTCTTGCACTCCCTCCAGTATATCGATGCCTGTCTCATACTGAGGAGCATTAGGCTGGATACTGTTTGCGAGTCCACATCTGAAATATTTTCAATTTTTCTCAACCTGTTCTCTTTACTTGAGTCGATACAACCCCACGCACATCACTGAAAGAACATCCTTATGTCAATCAGCAAGGACAAGCTATGCCATGAGAGAAGACAAGCCAGGATGTAGGGGTGACCCCAGCAGAGACAGTGTTCCTGCTGACAGGGTCTAATTCTGAACATACCATACTCTGTGCTGGAAATGGGATCTGTGAGCAGCCACGGCCACTGAAAGGGAGGAACTCAGTCCATGGCCCCTCCAGGGAGCTCAGTCAGGATCCAAATGGGACACAACAAAACATAGATCGGAGGAGAAAGCTACACTTATAGGTCCAAAGTCCATCTGGGAGGCAGAGTCAGAGGCAGGACTGGAGACCAGTAAACCAACTTAGGTCAAGCATGGACTGAACCACAGGTCTGAATTTAAATGAGGTCCATGGGCAAAAGGACTAGAAGTCCCTGGTGAGGTTGATCCAGGCCATTAAGACCTATCATTGCCCTCATGAACCTGACACTGAGGTCGTTCTGAAAAGAAGACCTGTAACCAACACATTGCCCATTTCTCCTTTTTTCTTTCCTGTTTTCTGAAAAGCAGAGCTCCTCTCTGCCTGGAAACTAACTTGGCCCTATGGGTGTTACTACAGTCTTTACTCACTCTGTCCTGCAATCTGGAACTGAGCCATGACCTAGAAGGATTCTGAAAAAAGGTGGGAAGGATAGTTCAAACCCCATCCATGTGCAGTCTCAGGCTTCTCTTTCAAAACAATACAAATCCCCTGCTAAACAGATAAAATGCTCCTGACATGCTTGAAATGCTTTCATTAGGAAAGACAACCCTTCTGTGTCATGCATCAGTCACCTGAAGGGCTCAAGGAGTGTTTTTTAACTGAGTACCTCATTAACCAGATATATTTGGAGTTGATGGGTTTCTTTTTCTCAGCCTTTCTCAAAGACATCAGTGATGGTGGTGCTCAGTAGTCCAAGGTGGCACAAATTCACATTCTTTTACAGTCTGAGCACTCACTGGATTCAGGAAATAATTTTCCATTTATGTCTGTCAGGCTGGATTTTGTGGATGTAGTAGGTTGCCTTCACTGCTAGGGAGCAATTAGGGTGCAATTTATCTTCAAATTTACACTATGAAAAGGACGTCCAATTGATTTCCACGCTTTACATCCTTAGGTTTTGGTCACACCTTGGCTTCTTTTTTTCTGTGCCAATGACACACACCTGACAAACCCTGAAATTTAAATTCTTTGACTAACTCAAATGTGGGGTATGATATTGGGTAACACTGAGTGCCCAATGATAGACAGAAGGTCAAAATTTAGTAGGATCCCTTGTGGTTTTATAGTCTATGCAATGAAAGCCATTAAGTCATTTTGCAATATTGAAAGATGATGGCCTCTGGCATATTAATCCTTCAAATAACTCTGACTTATAGCCCCCTTGGCTATAAAGCCTGACACTTTTCCTCCAATATCATAGAATTTGAAAATGCACTTAGCACGAAAGTTTCTAGATTAACTATGAAGGAGAAAAAGACTCTACCTGTAGGACTGTTCATGCTGTAATATCACAGCACTGAAAATTCGCCTGTCATGCTTGAATAAAATTTTTGAAAATTTTATTTTTTAATTAATTTTATTTGAGAAAGCTCATGAGATACAATTATAGAATGTCTGAGAGCTTATCAATGCAAAGCCAGTCAGCTAATTAAAAACCATTTTGGGAGGGACATCTAGATTTTAAAACAGCATGTTAATGGTCATCCATAGTTCCAGTTTATTTCTCAAAAATTAATTTGCTGGCCCTAGAAATGGATAGAGGAGTCAATGCATTTAATAATTAGACAGTTAAACTTGAGTGAGATGTCATAACTGTGTCACCACTCACTGCAGAGCAGGTCTCTTTAAATCACAGGCAGATAGAAGCTGTAAAATAATGTTTAATTATTCTAAAGGAGGACAGATAGCAACTGCTTTCCTTTAAGAAATGCATTTGACAGCTTTGTGGAAGAAGCATTAACAGTAGATTTTCTGTCAATTAGAAGAAATTACTGTTCATGTAGTTTGGATGGCATCGAATATCTCTGTGCTTAAATGAACACCTTTTTTTAGCAAAATAAAATAAATTTTAAACCTACATCTAAATTTGGCTGAGATAGAATATCCATCAAAATCCTTGCTGCAAAAGTTGATTCCTCACACGATTAAAATACATCAGCCTTTGGCTCAGCCTGAATTTGTCCAGCTTAAATTGTGTTTTGTATTTCTTACATTCAGACTGATCTGGTGAAGATTCAGCAACGTTGCTGCATGATAGACAATCATGCCCAGTACATGTCAAGGCCTGTCATAATTATGTCATGTTATACCATAATACAATAGTAATTCTTTCTTGTTGTATCATTTCTGAAATTATTAACTGCAACTCTGACTGAACTACTCTATTTTATTTTTTGTAAACACGTGTCTCCTGTTTGAGCTGTAAAGAAACAATCTGACACTTTGACATCTTAAATAAGAACAGAAAGCATGTTTTCACCACATTAATTGGAGAAAAAGTCAATCTCGATATTCAGAGAGATATGAAACAAGATATTTAAAGTAGCAGCTTCTCTATTACCTGTGGATATAATTTGGGATTTCCAGCTAAGCAAACAGTACACTGAAGTTACAGCACTCTTGAGAAGGTGGACTCACACTTGATTGTATTTTTGAAAGGCTTTGTGTTGTATTTATATTTTGGGAGTAACAGTGAAGGAATTTATTTTGAGTCAGAGAAAGAGCTGCTGAGCTCTGATGAAATATGCATTACAGTGTATACTTGATATTCACTCCTATTTTTTGCCATTGTTGCTGTCAGGTTTTCCTGGAGCAAGGACACATCTAACAGAACCAAAAAAAACAATAGTCTGCTTCAGCAGTCAGAGTGCAGATGCCTTTGAAGAAAAGTGTATGGGTAAGGTATAGGTAATTTCCCAAGATCACCTTTATTTCCCTGTTATGTCAAACATAATGATGGACAGGTCACTACTGGTGTCATTTCAGTGTCCCATGACCTGGACAAGAGTATCCTGTAGGTGTAGAAAAGGAGAAAATAAAGAACTGATGATTTTTGGATTCTGCATCTGAGGGTCCATTTAAACAAGGAAGCTTTTAGTAAGTTTTTATCAAAGGTCTGTTTTGAAGAGAATACAAAGAGTGACCAAACATTTCTAGGGTGTGTTCACCCCTTGGCTGATGAAACTCCATGAGCAGATCTGCAGTGAGAGCTCTGCAGTTTGACCAGTCTGTGATTACCAGGAGACTGCAGTGCCCACAGAAATAGCTCACCTGGCTGCATGTGAAAGCTGAAGGACTGTGGTCATCATTGGAGAGTCAGAGTAGAAATGGGGAACTGAGAGTAAAATAGTAGGATGATGAGTGCTACTAGATGATTTAGGCTACTAGATGATCTTAAAATCTATATGTAAAATAGGTTCTTGGAGCTAGATGTTGACTGCAGCTGCTTGGTCAAGATCCTTGCTGTTGGCATTATGTTCACCAATTGACAGCACTCTATGTATCCAATTTCAAATTCTACCAAAAATTAAACTAACCTACAGTGTAATAAAAGTGGATCTTGTCCGTCCTATAGTTGTAACCTCCATCACTGATGCACTGACTTCAGTTTTATTTTTGTAGTTTTTTTGTCCCAAGACATTCCTTATGCAACATATTTTGGTCAAGAACTGGTTTCATTTGGCGGCAATGCAGTGTTTGACTGTTGAGAGTGAATAACTTGATCTACCTATGAAGGTTTCCCCCCCTTCTGTCTGTTTTTCATTAAAACACAATTTCAGAACTTGGTTATACAGTCTTCTGTAACATACCAGCACAGAACAGCAAACTTCTTGGATGCTTGAACATTTGGTGTACATGGCTGCTCTGCCATGAAGTGCAGTGTATTTGTTTCTAACAAAAAAATTATAATCTAGAAATTTTTCCATAAAAATTTACAAAGTCTGATAATTCAAATAATCTATTTTATTGGGTTTTACAGAAAGCAAAGCTTATCCACATATGGCTTTTTCTTTCAATGCTTTTGTGCTGTTTTCTCCATGTTTTTGATACTAACAAAAACTGTGATTTCTTTGAGCCTGAGACTTTCTGCTCAAGTGCATCAAACTAATTTAATCTTGTCCAAGATTTCAATGAAACCAAAGGTTTCTTTTATGTTTATTTATCATTCAATAGATAGTAATAGCTCATTGTAACAAACATGTTCCCCTTTTAAACACTTTTTTCATTCTTTGTTTGATGTTTGAATAAACTTGTGGAAAATTATCATTTATAGGGAAAAATTAGAGCACTTCAACTGCATTTTCTGTGGGAAAATAAATAAGGTTAGGCTGGATGATGCTTTAAACAATCTGGTCCAGTGGAAGGTGTGCCTGCCCATGCCAGGAGCGTGGGACCTAATTGGTCTTTAAAGTCCCTTCCAACCAAAGCCATTCTAGGATTCTACAAAGTGTTAGCTTTCCAATTAAATGTTTTTGTCTTCTTTTTGCAGAAGATGACATCAGGCAAGGCAGGGAGGTCCACATGGGTTGGTGTATGCATCCTTGTCTTTCAGATTATTATTTTTTCATACTCTGAAAGAAAAGGAGACATATACCAACCGATGTGGATCTCTCAAGCTACCTGACCAAAAACTCTCTCAGCCATTTCTGTTGGACCACGTTTTAATCCAAGTCTGCATAATGAGGTGTGGACAGATGGTGTCAGGGTAGGGCAGAGGCCTCAGTGCCTCAAACCTTAAGGAGCTTCTCCTGACTTTCTACAGGCTTCTGTTCTATGGAGGCAGCAAAACCTTAAAGACTCCTCCTCGCAGTCCTAGGGAAGACAAGTGAGGCCATTACCGATTAATTGTGATCATTGCTGAAAGTTTTTAAGGAGCATTGAATGGGCTTGCAACTTTAAGGAAAAAAAAAAAGGATGGGGGGGAAGCAGAGGAGGGGGTGAAAAAAGCCCTGCTGCCAAATTGTGATTTAAACTGAGATTGGCATCAGCAGACATTTCCACATCAGCCTTTAGCACATCTGGTCCAGACCAAACAAATAGAAGATTTATTCTGTCAGTGAGATCATTTAGCATTCCTTTTTATGCTTCAGAAAGAGCCTGTACCTGTCAGTCACCAAAGCACTAAGCTTTTGGTGGCTGGGCTCTGTTGCTCTTTCTGACTAGCCTTGATCTGAGACTTCTAAGAAGGCTTGTGTTCACCCGCTCCACCTGGGAGACCGGTACCCATGCCAAGTTCATTTCCATAGTCTTATAAAAATCTCCTGGAGGATTTCAAACATCTGCTCATAAGTAAAGAAACATTGTCTTGAGATATAACAATAATATAAAGGGCAACTGAACCTTCCTTGCAAATAAAACTGAGCTAATAAATTATTTTGTTTCAACAGTTTTATACAATTCAAACAAAAAAAAAAAATTGAATAGAGCTAAACAGGCACACACACATGAAAAATCAAGTGTGAAGGGGTTTCTTCCAAGACTTTCAGATACTTTTTTTTCTTCCCCTTTGGTCAAGAGGTTTGTTTTGTTTCCTGAGCACTTGATGATAATTATTGAAAGGAGGAGCTGAACTGAGCAGCTCCGATCAGTAGCAGAGGTTCACAGGGAGAGATTCTGAACTGGAGGAATTCCAGGGGGAGCAGAGAGACCCACCAGCAGCCTGAAGCTCACATCATAGTGGCTGATGGACCTGGGTGGGGCAAGAAGCAATGGTGATGAAGTCCCATACACCTATAAAAGAAGTCCCTTGGGAACAATATCAACCAGAGCATGGCACAAGAGTTTGCACAGCAGTTGTTGTGGAAGGATGAGGAAGAAGGCACTGGGGCTCTGTCAGCTCAACCAAGGAGCAATGGTATCATCCTGGCAGGAGGCTGTGGCATCTCTGAGCTCTCCCTCCCTCCCACACAGCTCCCAGAGAGAGTTCCAGTGGGAACATGCTGTCACTTTAGTGCCAGGCTGCAAGGTGTGACTTGCTCTTACCCCAGAGCCAGCCAGCAGAAGTCAGCACAGCTGTAAGAGTTGCTTCAAAACCACTTCCATAAAAAGAAAGTTCATTGTCATAGGAGATTCCTTTCTGGAAGGAACAGAAAGCCCAATGTGCAGACTGGACCCATTTCTTAGAAAGCCTGTGGCCTGGGTTAAAGAGGTGAAGAAAAATATTCCTGCATTGGTACAGTTCACAGATTATTATCCATTACCAATTTTTCATGTTGGCAGAAACACTAGTCACGACAAGAATTCCAAGGGCAACCAAGAGAGACTTGAGGACCTTGTGATGACTGCTTAAGGGATCAGGAGCAGAAGCAGTGCTCTCTATCTTTCCAGTTGCAGCGAATGACAAGGGAAGAATCAGGAAGAGCCAGAAATTCAATACCTGGCTCCAAGCCCGGTGTCACCAGAAGAATTTAGAAAATTTTTTTGCCATGAATCAGTCTACACGCCACTAGGCCTGCTGGCATCAGAAAGGTAAACCTGTGTCAAAAGGAGAAAAAGATCTTTGCCCAGGAATTAACTGAAAGAGATTTGAAGAGGGCTGACTGAAAGAGATTTGAGGAGGGAAAGGGATAAAACTAGATTTGAAGGGAGAAAAGAATAAACCCAAGATAACTACAGATAAGCCTGGGAGTGGTCTATGTCAGTGGTTGAGGGGTGGTATACCAGCAAACTTCTTCTGTCTGCTGTCTCATCAGAGGTGGTGCATGGATATCCATGCAGCAGCAAGGGCACAAAGATTATTGATATGTTAGAAACTATAGAAGTGCCTGAGAATAGTCACATAGGAATTAAAGCTTCTCCCCATAAAAAAGTGGCAGGATCAATAGTCCAGATGGACGCCATCTATGTCAGTGCACACAGAACAGGCAACAAACAGAAGGATCTGGAAGACACTGTGCAGCAGGAAAACTGTGATGGAAGAGCCACCATGTAGACATGATGAGATGACTGGCACAGTGGGAATGTTGCAGTAGATGGCTATAAATTTTTCAGCAGTGGGGTAAGAAACTTTTCAGGGCTAAGGAAGGAGATGTGGTGAGGTAGCCCTGGATATTAGGGAGTTTTGATGATCTGGAGCTTATTGTTGGTGATGATAGGGTTGGGCAAGGGTCAGGGGGAAGGCCAATAAGGCAGATGATGGTGGGAGGCTGTTACAGACCACCCAACCTGGATGAAGAGGCAGACGAAATATTTTACAGTCAGTGAGGCAAAATATCACAACCGCTGGCCGTTGTTCTCGTAAGGGACTTCAGCTTACCAGATGTCTGCTGGAAATGCAATACAGCAGAGAGGAAACAATCCAGGAGGTTCCTGGAATGTGTGGAAAAGAACTTCCTGACACAGCTGGTGAGGGAGCCAACTAGGGAAACAAACTACTAACTCACTTCCCCATCAGACAGAAAATGGAGGCGCTTCAGATATGGAATATGTCAGCTATTAAACAGATTTGACAACCCACTGCAACAATCTGGACAGGAACTGAAGGCAGCTGAAGTAGCTAAGGGATATTTAGACATGTAAAATTCAATTACCTGTGTTACCTGTGCTGGAATTTCAGTGTGATCCTACAATTAAACTCCCTTATTAATAATAAGGGATCCACACAATTTTATTATAGTCCTATTTCTGTAGGAAAGTGAATTTACGAGATTTATGGATGCTGTGGAAAAGTAGTACTCCTTAGACTTTTTTGATATTTGAAGATTAATGCTTTTTTTATAGTTTATTTTTATGCCTTTTAAAAATTTGGCTTAAAACTTGAGGAATATATTGCCTATACTAAAAACTGGGTGCACAAAGGTGTCCAAAGGTTTCTGTCATAGTGTTCTGCTCATGAACTTGTTCCACTGCCTGAAGAGATCATTCACTTGGGGGTTCCTTAGGGAATTCCAACAGCCGTGAAATCAAACCCCAAGCCCATATACAAACACTTTGTTATAAGCACATGAAATCATCAATATTGCTTTATCTACTTGAAATCTGTCATTATGATTATCCACTAGGAATCACTAACTTGCCTGCATTAAGAGACGTGGAGATTGCTGTTTAATGAGTAATTCCAAGGGATAATGTTCACTCTCTTAATAACTTTATTTGATGTTCTATCATTGTAATAGACAACGATAATACTTTAATTTGAAAATTATGTTGTCACTCAAAAATATTTTGTCTCTTCCCTTAAAAATCACTGCTTGAAAATATATACAGAATTACACACAGAATAATATAAGTTCAATCTGTAAATGAAGTCTTTATCATTAAGACACAGAGGGCTTTATTTAAACAGGCTGATTTCTTTCTAGAAATTTGCTTTTCCGCACAAGCTCCCTTGGTAGTGAACAACAAGAAGAATTATGTTCACTTAAGGTTAAGATTCATGACAAGGGCCAAACTCAGTGCCCTGATTAGCATGTTGGAAGAGCTAATGTGTTTCTCTCTACTGATTATGTAGAAACACTAAAGACATTTTCTTCCCAAGCTGACATCAGCACTACCCTAGATAACTTCCCAATAGGTGTGGGAAAAACCAGTACTGATGCTCTGACCCAGGACTGATGTTGTTAGGATCTCACGTAAACTCAGCCCAAGTTATGGGCCTGCTGCAGAGATCAATTTGCTCAGTTCAGTGGCTCGTGTAATGCAAGAGGTCAGAGGAGACAGTCACAATCCTCCCTGCAGCCCTTTCCAGTCTATGCGTGAAGCCATTAAAGCAAAACTTATGGAAACTGAATTCTGCTTTCCATTGTTTTTTGATGGACAGGTTCACAGATGTCATTCCATCACTTTTCTCATGTTATGGAATTGAGTCACATCGTTATATTTGTCTAAGCGGTAGAATCCAGCTAAGAAGAGCAGCAGTCTGTTCAGGTAGTGAACAATGATACAGCTGATTTCTTTTCCAGCTCAGCCCTGCTAATCTTAGGATGCAGCATCAAAGCCACTAAAGAAACAGTTTATCCTCCTATTGGCTAACACTTGCTGTAAAGGGAAAGAAAATGATCAGAGGAGAGGGAACAAATATACAGATCTTGGAATTAAAAGGGGCTTGTAAAGAAGAAAGAAGTTGAATGAAAAGTACGGAGAAAAATGGAAGTTTTAATACATGGGTTCATTGCACAAACTTGATGCGATTGTACTGAGAACAAAAATAGTGGTAAAATGGCTTTGAGAGAGCTTAAAGATGATGTTAATCCTCCCCCTGGTTCCAGCAGTGTATTGTCACTACCTGAAAACCACACAAGCATCAACAGTTGTAAAACGTGTGTCTTGAGATTTTGAATTATATCAGTTAAATAAGCACAGAACCAACCTATATATATTTACAATGCTTTGTCAGCCCAGCAGTGGAGCTCAGCTTCTTATAGAGCTTCTTGGACATTGTTTTGCAAAGATGATCTTGGAGGTCTTTTCCACAATTAGTGATTCTATGGTTGTGGAAGGAACTACTTTAGACTGAACTAGATCTAAAGATGTGTCTAAAGACTCCTTGTCTGTCATGGGAGCCCAAAACAATATTTTGACTGTATGGCAGTAACTAAGAGAGATAAAGGAAATCCTCTGAGGATGGAAACTATCTGGATTTTATTTTCTGTACCGCCAAGAAGTTGAATCCTCAAGCAGGGTCACATCATGGGTTTCTCCCCAGGGTGGCAGAATAGCCCATCAGTTTTCAGCAGTGTTTTTTGCCCTGATTGGAGGTAAGGAAAGGGGATATTCTAGGCCAATCTTGACCCAGAAATCTAAGGAGATGAACCGAATCTTTTGAATTGCCACCTACCTGCAAGTTCAGCCTCATGACTGCCTCTTATTCCACTTGTGTACCATTCTACCTGGACTGACATGAGAAAAATATTGAGTAGAACTGTGTAGCCCATAAGAAATCAGTTTTCCTTTCTGCAATGATCTCACACTGAGCCAATAAGACCATAGTGTGGCTCTAACACACCAGGCTACCTCCTCTGCAGAGAGATCTTTGCAGTACCTTCTTTTTATTTTGCAATACTGAGTGGTCTCAAAGGTTATAACCCCATGACACTTGTTCAAGATGCCCCTGGATGTCAAAATACTCGGGCTATGGACCCAAGACCTAAATCAAAATGACCTGATCTTCAAATGCACTGAAGTCTGAATAACTTTAAGAGGTCAGCTTCTCTGAAAACTAGTTTTCTTTGATTTAAGGGCCTAATTATGGATCTAGCTACCCAATAGAAAGCATCTATATGGAAAAAGTTCAAAACTAGCTAGGGGAATTAGCTACTGAAACCATATTAATTTCAGCACCTTTGAAAATATCTGCCCCAGGTTTGAAAAAGTACATTCATGACTTGATTTTTTTCCTTTTCCCCTTTTGCTGCTAATTATTCTTATCTCAACCCCTTTTTTAACATCCATACAGCATTTTAGAAGCTGTGTTAATTTGTACAGTACTTCTGCACATGGTCCTTTTCCATTTCTTTCTTGTAGTTTTCACTGTGACATACAATTATTATTATTACTGATTTATTCTTCAGTCTTCCTACTTGTCATCTTTATCCATACCAACTGCTTTGCTATTTGGTTTGATAAAGGCAACAGTCTTTGGACCTACACTAACAAGAATTGTCACATGATATTTTGCCAGAGAAACACTTCTAACACTACCACCACCTATTCTTTTTTTTAGAGCCAACAATCATGTTTCCTTTCAGTATAAAGATGAGCAAACAAAGTATTCTGATTCCAGTTATCAATATTTCCAAAGGCTTAGTTGGCTTTGGCCTCAGTAGGCACTCAGATTTTCATGTGGCGCTCAACCAATATGCATGGAAGAACAGGGAAAAGCAGCAGAGGCATGAAGTGGAGAAAATGCATCACAGGTTAGCAAGTAATTAACTAACCCATGCATCATTTCTATCATGGCTCTGCTGGTGGGTTCTTCATTATCCTCTAGTTTTTTACTTATATATATGTAGGAACCAATAGTCACGTATAACATGCCATGTTGAAGCTGGTTTATTCCTCTCTTGTGGCATTTAATAAACAAATTTATAACTATCCTGTGCTGCCACTCCTACAGCATAAGCTGCTGACAGTTGGCAACAACTTATCAGAGAGATATGATATGTAAAACAAATAATAAAATGAATAAAAATATTACCTTTCTCAAAGTTGTGTGATGTTTCATTTATTTTGTACCATTCAGTAGTGGATGTACTGGATTTGTACTGGAATTTGTACTGAAATTTCTATAGGCTCCTGAAATTTTCAGTGCCTGGGAAGATCCTCATTATATAACATTAGTACAGGACTCTTCCCACACACAAGAAGTGTAAGCCATGGACCCCAAGTGACTCAGGAAAAATTCTATAGTTTCCAAACAAGTTATTATTATTTCTTCCAAGCAAGCTAACAAGCAAAGTGATTGACTTTGACCCCTGTGACAAAAAATTAATATTTTATATTGCAAACAAAGTTGGAAAAAAAATCTCAAACTAAATTAAAAAAATGTATACATATCTTTCAGAACCTTTCAGACAGTTAGATGAAACTGAAACCATATACTTCTTTGAAATCTGAAGAATCACCAGTTTTTAGTATTCCAGTTTTTCCTAATTTTCTGCTCTTATTTCTAAAGAACTTAATTTTTCTTTTTTTTTTCTTTTTTATTCTGTTCAAATTTACAAAATATGCAGTGAATTAGCACAGAAATGGCAATCACTTAGGGGACTTGGCTGCTAAGTCCTCATTATCTTCAGAAATATGTTACAGTGGTAGTGGAGGCCTGTCTCATTTCATAACAATTTGCTTCCAGCCATGATTTTCTGATATACACCCCAGTGAGCAAGGGACTAACAAAAGAAATTTATCAGCTTTTATAACCACAGATACAATTTATGAAGGGTAGTAGTATATTCCTCATTATTCTTAATATTAAGACAGCTTTCCCCCCCAGTTTTTCTCGAATCTCAGGCATCTGAATTTTGTCAGTTTTGGTAATTTGAACCCCATCAATTCCACTGGAACTTTATTGAGTTATTTTAGCAGTGTAATGCCTAAGACATTTTTGATCCAGGTAAACTAGCAAAGTGTTATGAAATATTTAATCATGGTTTCTGAATCAACACAGGCCATGGATCACTTCTAAGAGGAATTTGAAGGGTTTCTGTTTTATATCAAAGGGTAAAAGAATTTAATAGTATGGCTTATATTCTGTCATTTGGCCTCTGGGCCAGAAAACTGTAAGTGGCTGTTTAGTTTACCAAGAGATGTAGTTGTGTTGCCTTCTGAATTCCCATGTGAAATTCCTGTGCCACAGCCACATGCCATGATTTGAGTCTCTACCATATTTTCTACAAGTGATGGTTTGTTTGTTCAGTCAAACTCCAAGTAGGACTGACAACCTCTCCATCTGAGTTGCTGTTACTCAAGCCAAACTTGGGTTTACAGCACAAAAGGTGACAATATAAAAAATTCTAAGGCCTGTTAAAGAGAAGGAGGCTGTGTAACAGAAACATGCATTCAGATACACTTACATTCATATATGCAAACAAAAGCACACTTGCTTCTCCTTCAACTTTTCCAAAGCACTCAGTTCTTATCTCCAGCTTTTGTTCCAGAACCCTCTGAAGTAACTAAACTATAAATGGAGCTGTGAAAATTCAATAAACTGGGAGAAGTGCCTGAATTTTGCTTATCTACTTTAAGAGGTTTCAAGAAATATATAGATACTCCACAAAAGCACAGTGAAATTGTGTTGACGAAGGTGTCAAAATATGTACATACAGGAAGGGATAGCTTGATACAAATTTAGACTTAAAATGGTTTGTTTTCCTGAGGTTGGAATCTGCCAGAACGTTCACTTCTCTGTCGTATATCTGTGATGTTGAATACATTTTACAAGAGCAAGAAAGCAATTCAGCAAAGATTGCAGGAGAGACTAAAGTGTCATCTAGGAAAGACTTCTTAGCCAAGGGTCATGGAAGAACTTATCAATATAATACAAGAAAACAACAGAAACATCAGCAATTTTTAATGCAAGATCAAAGGAGTTTTGCATAAGTGCAAGGCAAGGAATTCTTTGAGAAAGAAAGAAAAAATCTGTGTGCAAACAACACTGCAGCATTCAAAATGTATCTGTAATGAGGTTGTGTAGTCATAGAAGAAGTGAGTCCAGAGGAGGCCACCAAGATGATTAGCTTGGTGGAGCACATCTGCTATGAGGAAAAGCTGAGATAATTGGGATTGTTCAGACTGGAAAACAGGATGCTTCAGGGTGACCCAGTTGTGGTCTTGCAGTACCTGAAGGGAGCTAACAAGAAAGATGGAGAAAGACTTTTTAAAAGAGTATGGAGTGAGAGGACAAGGGGGAATGGCTCAAATTGAAAGACAGTAGGCTTAGATCAACTATGAAGAAAAAATTCTTTACTGTGAGGGTGGTGAGGCCCTGGCACAGGCTGCCCAGAGAAGCTGTGGCCACTCCATCCCAGGAAGGCTAGGGTTGGACGGGGCTTGGAGCAACATGGGATAGTGGAAGGTGTCCCTGCCTGTGGCAGGGAATTGGAATGAGAGGATCTTTAAGGTTCCTTCTAACCCAAACCATTCTGTATTTCTATGATTCAATGAATAAATGCACAGCTGTCTTGGATCATGAACTAATGCAGGCTGGAAGGGGCCTTGGGAAATCTCTAGAGAAACCTTCTACTCAAAATGGGGACAGCTGTAGCTCAGGGCTTGATCCAGGTAGTTGTTCAAAACCTCTGAGGAGGGAACCTGCATGACCAGTTTAAGGACCTTCTTCCAGTGTTAGGCTGCCCTCATGGTGAAAGTTTCTCTAAGTCTTCTCTGATCTTCTGTTTGAGCTTTTGTTCTTTGGCTGTCATCTTCCTGTCATGCACAAGCGGGAGGAGCCTGATTCTGGCTCCTTGGACCCTCCTCATACTTACTTGAAGGGATGTTGTTACTTACCCATTCCCCCAGCTACTAAAATCTCTTATCTCAGCTAAATGAACACATTACAGGAGAATTGCTCCAGTGACTAAAATCACTGCACTTTATCAATGTCTTGCCTATATTGCAAGGACCAGAACTGGATACACTGTTCCAGATCCGATCAAATAGTAACAAATTATTTGAGCAATCACAGAATCAGAGGATGACTTGCTTTGGAGGGGACCTCAAAAAATAAGTTAGTTTGAACCCCCCCCTGTCAGAGGCAGTGATGCCATACACCAGATTAAGTTGCTTGTGGCCCCATCCAACCTGGCCTTGAACACTTCCAGGACCATTGCAGTCAGCAAAGAGAAAGGACAATCTCAAGCCATCATCAATATACCTTTGAGAAAAAAGACTCATACATTTCATTCTAATTACCACTGGAAAATATAAAGAGGCAAAATTGCAAGTGGGAGCTGGAAATGGCGATGCTTGTACTATTCCTGGCTCATTCAATGGCCAAGTATGGAAATGTAAGCTCCCCATCTGTGCCTCACAGTAAAACGGGCTTGAACAGCAAAGTTTTCAAGCAGAAAACATAGAGGAACATATGTTTATCCAGAGCATCTTACAACATGTGAAGTGAATACATTCTACTTTTTCTTACAGCTTGCATAACTCATGTCTACCTGTACATTAACATTTCAGAGGTCTCTGAAAAGAATTGGATTGTTTTCTGAAAACCAGACTGTGACCTCTTTGGAGTGCTGGCTTTAGCCATGTCTTTATGCAAATAAATAAATAAATAGATAAACATATATCCCCTTCTTTGACATTTTCAAATTAGAAATATAGTCATTTCAGACACAAGGAATTGGTGCAAAGACTATAAGAAAATGGCATAATAGATGTTGCTTGAAAGTACAACTCCTGCTGTAGCATTAATATGGCACTAAACTCAAGAATACACTATATTAACCCAGCTTAGTTCCTTTAAGTCATAGCCTCCTTTGACATACCCACACATAAAAAAACTCTATATTTTTAAAGCAAACCAATTTATTACTATCACAGATTCTAATCCATGTCATTACTTAACTTTGTACAAATAGAGAAAATGAATGACTTTTCCCTTTTTTTTTTTTTTNNNTTTTTTTTTTTTTTTTAGAATTAAAGCCTTTTTCAGAATGCCTGTATTCTGTTATTAATGTTGAGTTTGGACAGAGGATTGCCTATTGGATCAGGAGCATGACTTGTGGTAACAAATCACTAAAGTTTGGGGATGATAAGACCTTTATCAGGGTGTTAGCCCACACTGCTGAGACGCTTTAGCATTTAGGCAGGTAAATGCTCATGGCCAGAGGGAGCAGAGGTAGTACCCGAGAACAAGATTCAGAAATAAGTGTCTACATAGAAGAATAAGTATCTGTGTAGAAGACTTTTTAAGAATATTGGTGAGTGTCACTCTTTAACACCTGGTAGAAAGAAACGAGCTCTTTTAGGTGATTATTTTTTTAATATATATGTGCATCGGGATGAAGAAATGCTGGGAGTGAAATCTATCTGTGCACAGACTCCAACTTCCCTCTATGTGGCTGTCTCAATATACATTGTTTGTACATGAGCATTATAGTAACCTTACTCCACAGGATTGTCATTTACAATATTTCAGTTCTTCTACAAATGAATGAAAAATAGTTCAAAGACTCATTGTTTATTTTTACACCATTGTAAAGCTTCCTGAAAAGTTCAGGGAGTCTTGGAGACTTTTCATGGTAAGATCTCATATGCATATGCCCATTGAAATTTAGGTTTATCCTCATTCACTCTACGGTAAGTCTGTAATAACTCCATAAAGGCTACACAGATCAGGAAGAATGTAAAATTAATGCGATAGTGATCAAAGATCACATCATCTACTCATATTCCATTTGGACTTACACCAGTGTGATCCCAGGGGAAGATGGCAGCTCCTCACTTGTGCTTCCTTTCTCCCTTCTTCCACGCAAACTCTGCCAAAACTGATGATTTCTTCCTCAGCTGGTTCCCAGGAGCCAACTGGTCTTTCCCTCTCTTCCCCTGGCTAATGTGAGCTGGTTTTCCCCTTCTATACAGCTGCCCTAATTCTTATAGCATTTCATCCTTTTCACTTTCTAAATGGAAATGTTAAATTTTTCACAGAGGAGGTGCCCTGGGGGGGAGTTTTGCTCACACCCAAGAACGGATGTCAGTTAATATTTGGACATGATTAATTAACAGTAAACCCTAAGGCAAACTTTGCTATTATGAAAATAAGACAATATTCCAGATTACATGAGCGTCTGCCTATATGACAAAGTTACCCAGATGCTCTGAAATCAACAAAGATTTGTCACAGATATAAAGAGAATTATGAATTTCATGTTCAGATGAATTACTTTTGTCCCTCTTAGACAATATAGGAGTGACCTAGGAAAAAAACCCATTATTTTAATTACCTCTCAGACATTTTCACTGGTATGAAGTTTTCTAATTTTGCAGAAAATTATTTGGAACTCATATTCTTTCCTTAGTCAGTGGTTAATTCACATTATACCACGGAAGTGGAAGGTCAACCTTACTGTGCAGGGTATGTAAATCCTGAATTACATTTGCAGCTATGTCCAGGGTAGAAAACAACCTCTATTTGAAAAATAGAGCTGAAAAAACACCATGGCTAAGTTTGAGAAACAAAAACTAGTTTTTCCAGAAGAAACTAAAGTAGGTCATTGTGTAGGCAGATCAGAGTCAGGCATATTTTAACAGAGCGCAGGTGCTGGGAGGCTGAATGAACTCTGGCACTGAAAGGCTGAAAACTACACCAGTTTCCTGTCAGAGAGGCAGGTAGAGAGACACACAGATAGATAAAAATTGCTATCGAATGTGCAATGGCAGATATGGTCAGAACTTTAATATTATGTCTTATCCAAAAGATACAGGAAAATGCATAATAGACCTTCATTACCACAGAAAATTACATATTTGTTTTGCTTCACAAAATAGGGATGTCAATAATTTTCTGCTATGGAACATTATAGAATCTTTCCCAAGGCAGTAAATCAGTATCTGAAAATGTTCTAACACTTTTATTCAGATATTTTCTTCTACCTCAAGCTCTAGTCTAGATGTGGAAACATCTAGAAATTGCATATTCTGATTATGAGAAAAGAACTTCTTGGTGAGATCAACTAAAACTTATATTTATTTTGTATTAGCTTTCCAAGTAAGAATTTGAGAATATAGAAAAGTAACTCTTTTAGAACACAGAAACAAAAAACTTGGGGAAGTCTGAAGCTAGAACAATAAAATCAAAATGCACAGAATGTAGGCTTGCAAAAGCTGATTCCTCTTCAAAGTTCAGCAAATAAATTTTTGTCTCCTCATCAAAAACAAACAAATAAAAACCAAAAAGTAGGAATAAAGAACTATACATTCAACACCCAGATCCTAAACCTTTAAATGCAACATGACAAAGGCAAAAAATGAGTTAAATCTCCAAACCACACTGAAATTGCAATCCCAATCCTTATCAATCTGTTGACTTAATTATCACCAATTCATAACAGCTTTTTAATTCTGACATGAACATTTGTCCTTTTTTAATTGTGGCATGGTTCCATCTCTAATGATAAATTCATGCAATAATGGTTTGTGAGCTTTTATTTTTGCAGATTCTGGATTCCTCTAATAAGTGACCAGAAGAAATTCCAACCAGAAAGAGTGAATTTTCCTTTGAGAAAATCTCAGTTGATATAATTTCTCTCCAATTGCATAATCCTACCATTGAGATATGCTAAGGTCAGCTCTGGGCAAAAGATAATAGAGGATCATTTTCCTCTGCTCCCCTATTGTAACATCTTTCAGGCTATATCCCAGAAGCATGCTCAGATTCCTGATCCAAGTAATTATAAGTGCCAGTTGTGTACACACAGTAGAGAAGCTTAGGGAGAAATAGTAGAAGCTGAGTTAGTCCTTCACATCATGCACATCCTTTTTAAACTATACGAAAGAGCAGGACTCACTGCTACATTCTCATTTGTGTTTCCCACAAATACAATCAGAGCTATATTGTAGCATGGGAAGCACAGATACCTGATGGAAAAGGGCAAACTCCACTAGGACAGGATCTTGAACAGGATAAGGACATGAAGTGAAGGACCTCGAGCCCAAGTCTGGTCAGGAGTGGTTGAGGGACCTGAGAGGGCTCAGCCTGGAGAAAAGGAGGCTCAGGAGGGACCTTCCTGCTCTCTACAACTCCTTGAAAGGAGGGTGTAGCCAGGTGGGGGTGGGTCTCTTCTCCCAGATAACAAACGACAGGATGAGTGGAAATGGCCTCAAGTCACACCAGGGAAATTTTAGCTTGGATTTTGGGAAAAAATTCTTCACAGAAGTGCGGTCAGGCTGCCCAGGGAAGTGATGGAATCACAATCTCTGGAAGACTTCAAAAGGCACATGGATATGGCACTCAGCGACATGGTTTCGTGGTCAATGGTTATGCTGGATTAACAATTGGACTTGATGATTTTAGAGTTCTTTTCTAACCCTAATGATTCTGTAAGGTGAATCAGGTTTGGTTTAATGATGCTATTAGGAAATTGAATTACAAGATGGAGAGAAGGGTTATTAATTATTGTGAGTGACTCCAGTTAAGAGGTCTGCAAGTCTGTCAGAGAAGATTAAAAATCAAAATTAGCATCACAAATAAATTTAATTCAAAAAGTCTAAGTAAAAAATTCTAGAGCTACGCAGTAAAAATTAATTGCATTGGCAGAGAACGGGAGATGTTTGAGAAGTCAGAACTCCAAAAATACCTACCTACTACAAGAACAGTAACTGATCTCTGTCATTCTTTTTTTAGAGTTAAATATTAGGCTGGAAGGTATAAAAGTCAAATAATTTCACTGTACTTTGAGGTTTCAGGTGGACAGTGTATGTCAGTAAACATAGGAATTGAGTTCAGAGGGAAGAAAAAGAGATCCTTAGAGATACAGAAAATGTAAGAATGAGGAAATACTGAAAAGATGAGGAACATACAACTAAATAAGAGACAAGAACTGTGGGTGTTCCTGAAGAGTTCATGGAGCATTTGAATAACACTCTAAGGCACAAGGTGTGATTCTTGGGGGGGTCCTGTGCAGGGCCAGAGTTGGACTTGTAGATCCCTGCCAATTCAGGATATGCTATGATTTTCTGATTCTATGAAAGAATTCTGAAATTGGTCCAAGAAATATAAATATTTACAGAAGTCTTTAAAATATTAAAAGAACACCAGAGGAACAAAAAAACTAAATAAAACCAAAGCAATACAGAGATATTAGGCGGAAAACCCCCTGATACCATCTCACAGAGACTGCAAATCTTGAATCCTCCAACTATCTGGACTACCTGTCCCAAGAAATTCTTCTTCCTACAGGATGGATGAATACCTTGTAAGACACTTCACTTCATATTAGGCCTTTTCGTTTTCTAACTCAGAGTGTGAGGATTTATGCTACATCATTCTTGCACAGTATTTTAAACATCCAGATGCAAATCATTATTACAACTGAACATGTGGAGTAGACCTGAAAATGGTAATAACACTTTTAATAAATAATATATCTGTATTCGTTGTTTGTATTCAGAGTACAATACTCAGAGTATTTCCTTGGAAAGGAACAAGAAGAAAAAGAAAAATAAGACTTTTTAGAAAGCAAATTAGACAATGTAAAACTTACATCTTGCAATTCATGAACGTAAAAAAAACCCACACAAAAAGACCTTAAAGGCCGCTAAAGAATGTTCACCATCTGAAATTTGTAAGATTTTCAGCTATTGCATAACACTGCCTCCAGCAATGAACCTCACCAAATCACATCAACTTAAAGTTTGTGCTACAAATCCATGTCATTTCAGAGAGAGACTGAGAGAGAGAGAAAGAAAAACAGAAAAAGAAAGTGCACCCCATATGGAGTTTATACCAAATTATCTAAAAATATGTTTAAAAGTCTTTGAAAAATCAGTTACACTCAGTGATGTCAGTCATGAACTCTGGAAGAACATGATATGAGAGATCTGAAGTTTTCTGGAGAAACAAAAAAAAAAAAGAGCAGGTACACTAAAGACAGTGGCAGATTCTTATAGAGGTGAAGTCACAAAACCCAGAAAATAAAAACAAAATGAAGTATTGTTTTTTAGGATAGGAGGAGTTTTAGAGATGGGAGGGGTTTTAAAGTTTAAAAGCCTAGCATGGTCAATTACAGAGACAGAAGTACAGAGAGAGGATAATAAGAAAGAATTGGAATGCACAGATTTTAGGATTAATTTTATGCTTTATTCTGTTAATGGTTTATGACAAAACATAATACATTTATACAGATGATGTCCCATTATTTCATATAAGGAAAAGAGGAAAACAGGCTACATACAAATAATAGAAAAATATCCTTAATTACCTCTCCAGCTATTTCTACATTGAGCCTTGTGAGCACAGCCAGCCCTTGAAGAAGAGCAGTTACCCTTCCCCACAGCAACAGTCCATTCTCCCTTCCTCCCCCAATCCTTCAGCCACACACTGAGCAAGCCTGACTGCCCACAATTCCCTTCTTTATTTCCCTATTTCCTCCTTTTCCTCTGTGATTTCTCATGCTACTGCTTCACTTCTGTGTCTTACAAGCAGCAAAATTCAACTTTCCTTGCACTTCATGGAAGGCCATCGCAACACACGCGGTTGGGATTCTCAAAGTAGCCAAGCAGAAGGGCATTGGTTTTGCTTGTTTAGGATTATCTGCTGAACCCAGTTTCTTGCCTGCTCCACTGCTTTGTTTATGCAGCTTTTTGGCTGTTCCCTGCCTCCTCTACAAATGTTGTTTTGACATCGTGGTCACCAGGTGCCCCACCACCCCTTCCATCAACAGACACTTGTGCAGCAGATGGTACAAATGGGTTGGCAATAATTTAGTGCCCCAGCACTAGATTGCCTTGTCTGGTGTTTGTGGTGGTGACTAGACAGGGTTAATGACAGTAGCAGGGAAAGAAATCTATGCAAAAAAAAAACAAAACCCCAAACTAAAAACCCCCCACAACTGTAGGGGTGCACTTTCAGAGAAGAAAGTAGCTCTTCCATGAGCCAGAACTTCTGCTAAAAATCTCTGTTCCTAATAAGCATGAGGTATATTCTGTGGCAATAGAGGGTTTTTTTGAAAGATACCTTTAATTTAATCACACTAAAAATGTCAATGTTTCCCTTATCTTCTTTAATCATCATAACTCAAATGATTCTGATTGCATTTTCTCCCATACATTACACGAGTGTGGTTAGTTTAGATGTGATGCTGTAAGAACAGTAATTAAATAAGGACAGCAAGAGGTGGTGAAGACTTTCATTAGACCAACAAATGTGTATGTACCTACTGGGGCACTGAAATGAATAGTTAGAATTAGATCCCAGTGGTAAATGCTAAAGTATTTTATGTTCTAGTTGAGCTGATGTTACAAAAAAAGCCAAAATTCTTTATATAAGCCCTTATAAAGAGTTAGAAATCAATTCAATGTGAATAATCATGAAGTTCAGGGGTGTTTGCATTCAGGGTTCCAATACTCTGTTCAGTAACCTACAGGAATATGTAGATCATGCAAGGAGTTAGAAATGAGTCATAATCAGTTTCTTTACTCTGCTGGCTTCTTACTCTGAATAAATCACTTGAACTGTTTTCATCCATTTCACTGCTTCTAAATTGGAGATAATATTCCTGTCCCAGGGGTACTGCAATGATTAATTAATCACTTCAAGTCACTTGGGATTTGAAAATGTCTCTGTGTGTGTATATGCAGAATATATATAAATATTTCCCTTACTTTGTATGTTAGGCATAAAGGGTGTTCTAGAATCAGCACTGAAATTTTTGAACAAGAATAATCAAAAAACTCCATCTTGGGAATTCAGGCTGTCAAATTCAAATGACAGTCATACTTCCCACCTCCAAATTATCTCCAGCTATAAAGTTCTCTCTCTTCTCATGAAATTGTCCCCCTCAGAAGACCCAAGAAACTGAAATTATTGATATTGAAGAAATTTCACATTGTTTTCTTTTTCCAGTATGATGTGGAGTTATTTGTATTCCACCTTGTGGGGCTTTGTCAGACATATTATACTGCGGTCTGGAGCATCGAGAAGCACAAAATAACTGCCACCATTCCTGCTATGAGAGCAAGAAAAAGAGACATAAAGCAGAAGAGTTCTATTTTAAGGAAAAATAAGTATGGATTCATTCAGGCTTCTTATGCAGCATCATTAGCCTTTCACTGTTGTCCTCAATAATCTCAAAGGTCTTTTCCAACCTTGAGGATTTTACAGTTCCATGACAATACTTTGTGGTATCACAGACAAGATCGGGAAAATTATCACTAAAACTGTGGTTAGCTGTTCCAAGGTGTTGTCTGGGCCTATATGCATAATCATAAGACCAGCATTCAAAAATGAGACAGTTCTGCACATTTATTCCTGGATTTCTTCTTAGAATTATAAAAATATACAAATAAAATGCAAATAAAATGTCTGCAATAGCTTTTTTTCTTTCTTCCAGATTCTTAAGACCTGGACATAGCTCTTAAGAGAAACCTTAATAGAGTATCTTGCATGATCACAATGTGATTGAGTCAAAAAGCAGTTATATTTTGTTCACTACTTTTTGCTTTTAACCTAAAGGTACATGGTTTATGCCTGTAGTGGAAGGCAAAATTATCCCTAGCATGGATTTTCAGCTCTGTCTTAATTTCTAACATGAGTTTGAGCAAGTTGGCTCAATTCTCCATATGTTGATCAAATCTAACAACATTTCTTTGTCTAGACCGAGTACAGTGAGCTGATAACTTCACAGCAAAATTATTTTATACCACATTCACCAGACCTAAAAAATTGAAGAAATATATCAAGTCCACTGAAGCTTTTGACACAGACACCAGAAGAGCAGGAGGTACACTATGATATCCAGGGATACCATTTTTGTGAAGCAGGTCTGCTCCAAATCTCTGGGATAAACCAACTTTTACAGTCACCACTCTTATAACTAATCACATACATAAAAATGCAGACTAATAAACTGTCAATTCTTTCCCAGGGTCTTGCTCCATCTTTCCTTACACAATGTGGGCAGATTTCCATTCTCTTCTATGTGGATGTGGAGATGTTTAACCTCAGAGGTTCTTAGACTTCCAGCTCTTTAAGTGGTTCCTCTCTCTGTCTGTCTATATACACAGGAGATTAGAGAGTCACCTCCTTCCTACACTTCCCTGATGGTCATTTCCCATTGTGACCTAGAGATCCTGGAAATATATTTGCTTCAAGAAACATTTTGGTCTAGTCAGTCTTGTAAGCACAGGAACACCCTTCCTCTTCTTAAAACTTATGCTGGTTTCATTATTTCTGCTGATATTTTCTACCAAAATGCAAAAATACCAAAACCTGGTAATTCTTAGAAATCCTAAGGGTGGTGAGGCCCTGGCACAGGATGTCCAGAGAAGCTGTGGCTGCCCCATCCCTGGAAGTGTTCAAGGCCAGGTTGGATGGGGCTTGGAGCAACGTGGGATAGTGGAAAGTCTCTCTGTCCATGGCAGGGGGTTGGAACTGGAAGATCTTTAAGGTCCCTTGCAACCCAAGACATTCTATGATTTCATGATATTTCCCATCTTAAAACAGAGTAAGAAATCAAAATCTGACAAATGTTTTGGAAATGGATGTCTGAAAACCAAAGAGGTTAAATACAAACAATCCAAAAAGCTAGAATGATTTCATGGTCTTTCTAGTTACAAAATACTTCTACTTATTTCCCCTCTAATAAAACCCAATTTTGTCTAAAAAGTATCCTGCCTCCTGATTAGACATTTCAGTTCAGTTTTCATGGTGGTTTTGAGCAAGTATATAAAAATAAATATATTTTTATGTAAAGAAATAAGTTTCTAGGAGCTGGGAAAGGATTAATCCTGTAAAGATTAGTGAAAAATAGGTACGAATATTACTATCTGGATGCTCTCTTGCTAAACATATACATTTGAAGATGAGTGCAGAAGTTTTATAATGAAAGAGACTAAGAAGACCTTTGCCTTCCTTCTTTTTCTTTTTAGTTCGGTTTCCCTGTATCCCATTGCTTAAAAAGTGGTCTTGAGTGTGTGTATGTGTGTGTATATAATGACATATTAATAACATCTCAATTAGATCTGTATTGTAATGGGCTCATTAGTATAAATGTGTGTGATTGGCTTCTGTTTTTCTACAGAACTGAAGTTAATCAGATAAACTTCAAAGGGCAAATGGAAGGATTATGCCTCCCCTCATGGGGAAAGAGTCCTTCCTTTGAAGTACCTGTTGGCATCTAGAAAGTTCTGTGAAGTCATCAATACATTTTAACTACCTTGGGCTACTTCCCTACCTTTTTCTTCTGATGGAAAAAGCCTTCCTTTTGCTCTCATGTAAATATTCTGTTTAGCTTGATGAGATCTGGAACCCCAGTTGATGGGCTGAGTACCATCACCACAGCCAGAACCAACCAATTATTAAACACTTTCTTTCTAAGACCCAGAAGAAGTAATTTGGTTCTTCAGAAGTTATACAAATATGTACAGAAAATAGTGATGCTATTAGGAAGGCTTCAACTTCCAGGTAAAAGGTGCCCATACAAATGTTAACCGGAGTTATCCTTGTTAATTCAGAATCAATTTTGCTGCACTTATAACTGTTCACTCAGTTTCATGATTAAATAAAATACCAGAGCTAAAAAACATGCCTGCATATTACCACTATAAGTCAGGCATTCTCTCCTCTGTTTATTCAAAAGCAAACCACTGTTATTTGCAAAAGAAAAAAGCAACACAGTGAGAACATTGAAATCCTTCCTATTTTTTTAACTGCTCAGACTAAACTACACAAAACCAGCCAGTCATTTCTTCCCTGCCAACTGATTATGCAGCCATGTTGTTTGAAAGCTTGCATAATTTACATTAGCATGCCTAAGATCTCAGGTGACTATGCCTTTGAGGCCAGCATGATAGCCCCAGTGGACCAAGATTTGATATTCTTCCCAATATCTGACCCTTTTTTCCTTGTTAATTATAGGCAGACTTCCCTGGCCTGGGCCCGGATCTGCACCTGTTTCCCATCTCTGAACAGCTGCTAATTAGGTTGCAAATGGTGGGGCTGGGCAGAGCTGGCCACACATGCTTCAGCAGCCTATTGATCAGGCTGGCATGCCATGCATACAACAATTATTGCCTTCTGAACCTGCTTCCCACAATAAAAGCTGCTCGTAGAATCCACGTTGTATCGAAATAAAAATTGTATCACTTCTTACCCTGGTGATATGTAACGATGGGACAGCAGAGGATGGATGTTGGATTCAACACTCCCTTGTGCAGTGAAAAATAATAAATATCTCAAGTTATGTATATTTAACATGCGGATGTGGCTCCAACAGAGCACCTAAAATTACAGTAATGCTACAGAGACATTTTTTAATGTTTCTCTTAAAGTCATTTATTTGTCATTTTGGTCTCAGGAAAAGGTGACCTCTGAATCTTATCTTGGAAATAGAGATATGAATGACTCCAAAATTCTCATGCTGAAATAATCCTAAAAAAATTATTTTAATGAAAATATCCCAAAAAACACCTCAAAATATTGGTATAACTGTAGCAATATTCAGCAATTAAAGCTAAGATTAAAATTTGGCAGTGTCTTTGGTGCTCAGAGAAAAAAAGGAAGTATATTAAAAGCACAAAAAGGCTAATTTATTTGCAGTGCTGTAATGATTTTTTGAACATTTTGTTAATAAAGAAGTAAATAAATAAAGTGTTACATTTCCAGCCCAAATGGTGAAAGGGAGAAGCTGAAAGAGGAGCTCCCATTAGAAAGAAATAAGCAACTCCATCCCATTCCAAGATGTGTCTAAAAATATGGAGGAGAATTTACCCATAAAATATATGGAAATCTTCTTGGGTTTATTGCATTAAATACCCAGATTCTGGAAACCTAAAGATATGTAAATTACTCCAAAATTTTACAGGTAGAGAAAATGAGGTATAGAGAAGCTAAAGTAACTTGCCTGAGCAAGTAATAAGGGTCTCTGCAAGTGAGGAAGGGATTACAAATGATCTTCCACCAAATCCACTCTAACATTCTTCCACCTGTGTGGAGAAGTATATAAATACATGTGGTCATAATAACAAATTTTGGGGTATATTCCACTGTGTTCAAGGATCATCACTAACAATGGATTGCATGACAGAACCTTCCTTGTGGTTCTAGATTTCAAATTAAAGAAAGCAAAACAAAACACTAAGTAATATCGACATGTTTGTATCACTAAGAGCAAGGACAAGAGGAAATGGTCTGAGAAAGTCACGGGGTTTTACCCAAACTTACATCAACCTACTCTGAATAACATATATGTCACCTGCAAATGAAGGCTTCCACAGTCCAGAGGATTCTTTGTCAAGAGAAATATTCCAAAGCAGCTTTCCATAGAATGCAGAATAAATCAAAGATTTTCATAAGCACAAAATCATGTGAAACTCACCCTATAAATAATTCACTGTGAATTATTTGTTTGTCTTAGGATCTGCAGGCTAGATTCCCATCTGGTGTAAATCCATGTCATTTAGTAAAACTATGCTGATTTACACCAGCTCAGGAGCTGACCCAGGGTGCTGATCAAGAATATTTCAACAGCATAATAGGACGAGATATGCTTGGGAAAAAAAAAGGGACATGCACTGAAAACAGTAACAAAACAGTTCACCAGCTGTTCACAATCTTAATATGTCTGTGGATGGTGTGAACTAGATAGAAACCCCTTTGTGCAGGCTAAGAGTGTGCTAGGAAGCTGCAGTAGGTGAAAAAATCATCTTCCCACTTCTCAGGAAATGATGATCTGAAACAATAGTTGGCAGCTTAACTCTTGTCAGACTGTTGTTTTACAAAATCCAGCATTTCCTCTACTTTGAATTTGTATTAGCAGAGGATGAATCATTGATGCTACCGGATCCCCTCATTTTTCATATACGGCGGAATGAATTATTTTCATATATCATGTCATCAGCTTTCTCTATTTTTACATTTTCCCACTGCAGTTGAATCAAAGTGAATATTTCATAGGGATTCCTTTTCTGTAGGGTTTGACCATAAATCAGATTTGCTGCAATCTATCTGCAGAGGTGACCTGTTTTCTTAAAGCTAACATGCAAAAAAAAAAAAAAAAAGAAACAACAGTATTAAACCCCAACCTCTAACTAAATAAATCCTTACCAAAATAGTCCTTTAATTACAGACACACACAAATGAATAGTTTAACAATTGGCATAACTTACCTTTTATTAAATGTTTAAATACATCAAGATGTTGCACAGAGTTAGCTTCAATATTTTGGACAGGCTTGGGATATAGTCTGTCTCCAGCCAAGGAAAAAAGGAAGCAGAAAAGGTAGTGGATAGATTTACATCAACACATGACTGGATATGAGTGGTTATGTTATAGTTAAGTGCATTATGAAAGATTTAGAAAACTCTGGTCTTGGCTTTAGGCTTAAAGTAATTAGCAATTTTTGCATATGTGAATCAGTGGAGATTTTGAATCCAACTTTAGGATCATAAAAGTTTTTAATACAGTCCCTCAGTTTGTGTTCAGAGGCAATGGTAAGGAACTTCAGAGATCAGTAAATACTGATATAATAAAGCAGTACTTGCACCTGTGCACTTCAGTGAATTAATTCCTTTAGGACTAAATCAGTTTTAAACCCCAAACATGGAAGCTGACCAAGATCTGAACTTATTTGCAGATTCTAATTATTAGGCCAAATTGATTCTGGAAAAGCATCTGCAGAGAGAGAAAAAATGAGATTAAATGAGAATAAAGTTACTGTTCCTTTTTAGGTAAAATTTTGACCAAGTATTAATGCTACGATGTACTCTGTCCTGAAATTGGACTTGATGACCAGTGTCATGTTCTTGGGAGAATTGATCCAAAGTGCAGGAAAAACATCTAAAATTTCCAGCTGATAAAACATTTTCTTCCTGCCCTCTGCCTTTAAGTGTGTGATTATTTACTCACCATCTTTTAGTGGGAGTCATATATGGTAAAGTACACGTAGTTATCCTTCCTTAGGCTCATCCATTAAAAAGGAATTTAGAAGTTCCTGAGTTAAAAAACTCTATGTTTACTTCTTCATCTAGAAAACTCTGACTTGCTGAATTTGTCCTTTTTTCCTCTGACTGTTGGTGATGGTTCAAAGGTAGTATGACTTTGTAAGAAAAACCGAGAGATGACCTCCAAAAAAGACTGTTTGTCATTGTCGAGTTAGACAGTGTCAGAAAAACAGAATGAAAACATACATTTGGAATTCTGTCAATAAATTATATATATATATATATGTGTGTGTGTGTGTGTGTGTGTGTGTGTGTGTGTGTGTGTGTGTGTGTGTGTGTGTGTGTGTGAGTTCTCTCTTTTTTAATAATCCTGGTCCTGGGCACTCGGTAGGGCATAAGCAGAGGCCAGGAAATCATCACGTATGAAAAACCTGACATCTCGTTCTAGAAATGCATTTCTTAGAATCACAGATTCATAGAATGTCTTGGGTTGCAAGGGACCTTAAAGATCTTCCAGTTCCAACTCCCTGCCATGGACAGAGACACTTTCCACTATCCCGGGTTGCTCCAAGCCCCATCCAACCTGGCCTTGAACACTTCTAGGGAGGGGCAGCCACAGCTTTTTTTTGGGTAACCTGTGTCAGTGTCTCACCACACCCACAGTAAAGAATTTCTTCCTAATACTCAATTCTTTCAGCCTTTCATCATCAGAGAGGTGCTCCATCCCTCTGATCATTTTTGTGACCCTCATCTGGACTCACTTCAAAAGGAGACGTGAGCCCAGTCCTTCCTGTGTTACATTAAATGACATAAGTCACAGGAATTCCTACATGATTTCCCCTCTTCAGTAAACAGCCACCTACATTTAATCAGCAGAAAAGCTCCCTAAGACCTCTTGGAGATTGTTTCACTTGAATAACCACATCAGAGTTGGCCTGAGTACCCGAGACTTCTGCATGATCATGGTGGATGTAGTACAGGACCTACAGGAGAACCACAATATGGAAAGAAAAGATCCTGGAGAATAACCTCAGTAATTGACCTTTGCTCTCTAAGAAATTCCTTTGATCACCAAGCAGTAAAAGAAACATATTTTTTTTAGGTAATGCCCTTGCCCTTTAACGGTTGGACTTGATCTTACTGATCATTCCAACCTAAATGATTCTGTGATTCTATGATCTCAATTGGCACTAAGTGAACATTTTTAGGCTGATGAACTGTATTGACCAAATTCTCTTTATGAACAATAGGAACTCAGATATGCAGTAGGTCCTATGCTAGGACCTACCTTGTGAACACCTAAGTTTGCATGAGTTAATCTTGTGCCAAACTATATCTTAGGCACTTAATGTGAAGTTGAATAGTCAGCTGGCTAAACACGAGCATTTAGTGCCATTTGGGACACCCTAAAGTACTCCACCTGGACTCCAGCTGCAATTCCCAAGTCTCAGATGGCACTTGGAATCACAGCATATGTGGGCTATTAAACTAAGCCACTAAATTTTAGATGGCTAAAATTGGGTTAGATGAATCCTGCTTTCAGGGCCTCAGGATGCTACTTTTAAATCTTCTACACCCTATTAATCTGACACCTAAAGGCTAAGACCAGGAATAAAAATTATGCCTTTCATAGGCTCCTAAATGCAAGGGATACGTTATTACTCCTCAATAGGAACTAAGGCCTGAGGATATTTTACATCCTAAAGTCCTACAAAGACATTCAGTGTATGAGTTCCTGTAAGCACGAAATGTTGCATCCAGACAAACATGATTTATAATAACTGTAAGTGTCTTAGAGAGACATAAGCTTTGGCAATGGATTGGGTGGATGGAATGGGAAGCAGACTGCTTATTTGTACATGGTGCTACTTAAAATTAGTCATCATCCTTTTTGCATGGTTTTAGTGATATACTTTCAAAGAATAATTTATTTAAACTCTCATCAAGGTTTGATGCTACTTTATACTGGCTAAATTGCACTATGAGTTACTACATTTTTCTCTCAATATCCTGTCTTGTTCCCATAGCCCATTTCCACTCCTATATTTGGTGATAAAACCAAACAAAGAAAAATTTGGACAAATAAAGATGGGATGCCCAACAGCTATATCCAGTAGATTACAGAGAAGTTCAGTATGAGAAGGACTAAAATTTCCTTCTACTTCTTCTGCTGTAGTACCATAGCAAGCATTCTGGTTACACAAATAGTAATAACAACTTACACATTGATGCCTAGGAAACATTTAAAGTCAATGACAGGCCCTTTTTCTCAAAGCTCTAGTTTTTGTTAAAGCTCCATGCATATCTTTTTTTTCTTACTAAGTAGTTTTAGTGGTAAATCCTTGAAAAATAAATAGATTATCTATTAAAAAAAGAAAACCCAGGTTTTTCTTAAAACTTGGATGTTTATTTACACATTTAGGGATATATGCACATACCTTAGCATGACATCAGCTGCAGTGCTGCTGTGCTTAAGTGAACATCCTTGAGAGACTTTCCTGGTTAGATAACACCACTTTATTTTCAAAGAAAAGAGGCATAAGGTCACAATAACTAGAAGTCATTGGCCTTAGCTGTATTCATCTGAGACAGGAATCACTGTAGAATAAAGGAGACAATTCAGTTCAACTGCATCATTTGTCTAAGCCAGGTATCATCACCCAAAACTCCTTTATGCTCAAAGGAAACAAATAGGTGCTTCCATCTGTGAATCATCTGATATAGCTGGGATTTTTTTTTTCTTCAGAATGAGATGAACCACCTCCTAGACATAAAAAAAAAAAAATCATTTAACAGTGACTTCTTCGCAACCTCTGCTGTTAAACTACAGGCTGAGAGAGAGAGAATGTTTCTGAAGTTACCTAAGAAAACCTTGTCTCCAAGAAATTAAAAATTTACCCAGCACTATGCTGAAGATAAATAATAAAGCTTCTATGTCTTCTGATTATTATATTCAGACAGCAAATCCAAGTGTTCCAGTGTTTTCCAAGATGTATCACATACAAAATCCCTCCAGCTTTTCCTTTAAATCTCTTTGTCATTGCTATAACCACAAACAAGACTCTCTGCATTCCTGTCGTTTATAGTTAAGGTGTAGGTCTTTGTGTTTTCTTCCCAATTACTCCACCTTCCCTATTCTCCCTCTGCTTACATAATCCATTTAATTTGCCTCCACCATTCTCTTCAAGGAATCTTTATATTATTTTTATAAAATATATTTTTGTAATTTTGACTGTGGTGTGATATAACAATAGTGTAGGAAACCAAATATATCTTATACCTATAGTTTGTATATTTGAAAAAGAGGTTTTCTAAGCAGAATATAGCCTGGAGTTGTGCCTGGATCAAAAATCAAAGTCTTTTTAGTAAAAATTTTATTGAGGGGTATTAAATCCATTACTTCACAACCTCTCAAAACTCAGAAGTTCATTGGTAGAGAATAAATTTTTTTTCATTTAATTTGCAATCATATAATTTAGTCTATTGTGTTATGTTAATCCATTAGGTATTTATTACATTACATTAAAATGTAATGTGTTAGTACATTGCACTAAAATGATATGAATTACTAAAATGTATTATTTAAACACAGTGTAAATATTTATTTGAAATACATAGGATCAGAATGATAACGGAAAAGAGATATTCTCATTCCCCTTCTTCTCTCAGCCTTCTATCAATAACAAAGATGTCAATATTAACAAAATAAGTTTGAGAATGAAAAAGTGACATTTCTTGTTTGTTTTCTTTGTAGAGTTATTCCTTCTGATAACAAGACCTGCTTATGAACCAAATTCACTGAAATAAAGAACAAAAACATGTTTTCCTCATGCAGTCACTGAATAGCTGAGCTAGACTGGTCACAGCTCTGTAAATACTGTGGTTAAACTATCACTCGACAGAAACCATGGTGGTAAATAAACCTCCTTATTATTCCTTAAAAAAAAAAAGAAGAACTTGAGAAAAGATATTAGAAAAAAAACAGACACACCAAAAAAAAAAAAAAAAAAACCCAAACCACAGCTTAGAGGCTTAATCAAAGTTAAAATCACTCAGTTGAGTCATGCTGTGCTCTAATTAGGAGAACTCTATACAAATTCCACTACCTCCTGATTAATTTTTGCCATTTTCCACTGCCTGATATTAATCTTCTACACCGGTGGAACTCCTAATTCACTCCAGAACGCTTTACTACATAATAAGAAAATCACTGGGACAACTGCTTGTTTTATTTTCCTTGAAGTATGGGCTGCCTACCAGGAAAGAAAACAAAACCTTTGCCCAGGCACAGACACTTTCAGAGGCAGAGGTGACCAGAGACTCTTCTTTCAACTTTCAACTCAACTTTCATGTAAGAAGACAAAATATAGCCTCCCTAGTATGAACAGGTGTCAAAATGGGTTCTACAAACAAGTAGTAAACAAGGAACAGAAAATCTACTTTTCGTAGTTAAGCAAACACTGACTAACCCTAATGTAGAAGTAATAATAATAATAATAATAATAATAATAATAATAATAATAATAATAATAATAATAATAATAATAATCTACAAGACTAAATTTAATGTTTTATCTCCAATTCAAAAGTTACTGAATCATTTCTAGATCTTTGGTTTCCCTTATGGAGTGGTTGGGGGAAATTATAGTTTTTCTTCAGGAACTGTAAAGCCAGATGCTACTACAACATCTCCCCATCACAAGTAGAATTACCCTATAAGAGAAGAGGATCCATGAGTTCTGTGTGAACGACATGAACCATCAGCACCAAGTGAACTGGGAATTCAAGTAAAACCTGAGTAGAGAGCAAATATATTGCAGAAATATTTATGACTGATTGTTTTATACTGAAGTAGCCTTGAAAGTAGCACTCTTTGATTATATGAAAAAAATGAAATCATTTAAATCTTGCAATGAGATTTCCTCAGCTTCACTGAGTCCACTTGAATGCTTGCAGGTGTGGGATGCCACACAAATTTGTGCAAACACTAATTCTTTTCTCTGTGTGTTTCTGTAGCTCTCTCATCCCAGAATTCTCTCAGAGGCTTCCCAAGTATGGCAATAATTGGTGAGCAAAGCCTGTCACATCCAGGTTACACTCATTGTCACCTGAGAAAGAGGATTATTTGAGCAGAAGAGTGTTAGAATTTAACTTTTGGACTTTTCCCAGAGAAGCTGTGGCTGTCTCACTCCTGCAAGTGTTCAAGGCCAGGCTGGATGCAGCTCTGAGCAATCTGGTCTACTAGAAAGTGTCCCTGTCCATGGCAGGGTGTTGGAGTGAGATGATCTTCAAGGTCCTTTCCAAACCATTCTGTCATTCTATGATTTTTATTTTTTTTTATTCTACAAATGATTGTGAAAGCAATATAATTTAATGGTTTTGAAAGTTCTTCTGAGGCCATCGAGTAACATATGGACTTAATTTTTCATGGTCTGTAGTTACATGTAGCCAAGTTATCCTTATTACAACTGTGAAGTGTTTTTGTCCTTAGTACTTGAAATCTTATGCTTCCAGTAATGTTGTCGGGCAGGTCTATGGCACAGGAAGAGAAGCCAAGCAACAAAACAGCTGTTGGAACTGCCCACTCCTTTGTCCATGCAATGAAGCAAACACACTTCTTCAGGACAGCCTTGAAGGCTCTGCAGACCAGCAACTCTATGTGATCATATCAAGCATGTAATGTCTAAAATTGTGTAAAAGTTTCTGCAGTGCTGAGCTGTAAATGTGGGATGTACAGGTTTGGCTTCAAGCGAGCAGAATCTGTTGCCAAATATCTAAGACTTGATTGATCTGTATTGTTTACTTTAATATGGCTCTTGGAAACCTCTTGGTGCTGAGTATTGTCAAAGAAAATAGGATTGTCTTTGATTATTTAAAAGATTCTTGGGTTAAGCCATGTAAAATTCTACATCAGTTATGGATATTTCTTCTACAGGCAATGGAGAAACAAAAGGCTTTTCAGAGCGTGTTTCATCCCGTTCTAATTGGCATATCTAAAATAGACAGGACCAGTTGGTCTCCGGAGATGCTTGACCCTTGACCGCAAAGAAAATCAAAGTTGAGTTAGATTAGATGTCTAACTTTTAGAAAATTTTATTTAGGCGATACAACTACTATTTAAATTTAGCTGCCCCAGCCAAAGGCTTGTTATATATGCAGAAAAGACCAATAAAGAATTCAGCATGTCTTTGTTTCACAGGCAGGGAAACAAGTGGCAAAAGGGGTGACATTTCCATGTGCACTTCGTTGACATAGGAAACCAAATCTCAAAATATTGTTTGGATGGATCCAGAAATGACTTCTACAAAGTCACACACAGTGTCTATGTATCGGCAAGAGCTGAAGTCAGCTCTCCACAGTCTGGAGCCAGTGCTTATCCTCACCACCATCCATCTCTCCTTCATCAGACTCATGACCTGACTAAACAGCACTGTCAGAGGCCTTTTCTTTTCCTTTTTTGAAGGAAAAGCTGTGCGGGTCTCTGAAGTTAAGCAAGTTTCTTCTGCTTTACACATCTAAATTAAAATCTATTTAAGAAAAAACTACAAGACATAGTGCAATTTTAAAGTCATTTGGCAAACTGATTCTGTCAAGAAAGCTTAGTTTCATTCTGTTTGCTTGCAACAGCTTTTTTTTTCCATAACTCTGCTGTTCTTGTTCTTTTAATACATTTGGGAGGCCTGTCAAGGCCTATCCACTCTCTAAATAGCTTTGCAGATTAAATTTTTAACTCTACTCTCTTCATGCAGATGTATATTTCTGACAAAGAATTGCACTGACATGTCATCTCCCATCTTTCTCACAAGAGAGGAAATAGCTACGTGCAAGTACTGTTCGAAACTCTGAGTCTCCCTAGCAAACAATAAAATAAAATAATTATAATTATAAACCTTGGCATCCAGAAAGCCTCCATCTTCTCTATTTGAGCTTTTGCTACACTAATTCTCTTTGTCATAGCAGTTTTGGACTATTTTCTTCTTTACCTTCAGCAAGATTTGTAACCAACTAATGAGTAACTGGGGAATGTGGGGCAGAAATAAAATGGGGTTTGTTGACTAAGTTGCTACTACAGGCACACCTGAACTTTTACCCAAAGAACACCCAGCTTAACCTTTTTTTTTTTCTCTTGGAAACATTTTTATCATTCACTTTTACCTTTTTTACACATAAATACCAATAAAATCCTATTCTACTGTAGGTGCCTTATGTAAGGAAATGAATGCCCTATCTTCATGGGGATAAAGGTTTTCAGATTTACTAGATCAGGAGTGCCCAGATAAGGACCTTTCAAGAGCAGTTGTTTCCTAGAAGGGGGCAGTAGACAGTAAAGAGGCAATAAACTGAATTTCAGTGAGCAGAATCCATGCCTAGATTAGGTATGTAAATTAAAAGGGTCTTCGATGTGTCGTGCAGTTTGTCATCTTAGGTTCAGTTTCCTTCTCCCAACAGAATCAATTGCATGTAAATAGGTCGTTGCTTATGCATAAGTCATTGCTTATGAATTCTTATTATCAAACACTTCTTTGGGACTCAAGATGCTTTTCTGAGATAAATATAGAGCAGAAATGGATGAACATGGAAGAAAAATACTGGTAAAGATAATGGGAGATCTCTGGGGTAACTCCGCTGCATCTACTACAAATGCCCATTAAAGAGTCTGAGCATTTATGGTCATAAATACTTACTCAAGGTGTGGAGAAAGAAAAAGAAATGCTTCATGAACCAAGATTATTAAAAAATAAAGGAGATTGCACCTTCTGGGACATGGTATATGACAAAATTTTTACTTTCACAGCAATTGAGAAATGTCAGGTTTTGCCACTTAAGGATATGTCCACATTTTGTCCAGCGCTGGGAACAGGAATCAAGCAGGTTACTTCTCCTCATTTTATTATTGTGTATCTACTTTGTGTCTCACATTCAGATGTTTGGTTTAAAATTTATTTTTATAATTGTACTACTAAGGCAAATTTTTTAATTGGTCACACTGGAAAATTTCGTATTTTATTTTGTTTTATTTCCAGACGGGAGGGAGTGTCTTTTTTTAGCACAAGGCGTCTGATTCTTTTGAGGAATATCACACAATTTTAATGAACAAATTCCCTGCTATAGTAGAGTTAGTGGCCTTTGGGAACGTTCTTGCTGTCCTTTGTTCACTTTGTCATATTATGGCTGAAAATTCTGGCCATACTGAGCAATCTGTACAAAAAATGCCTATTATTTTCTCTAAGCTATGAGGAAATAAGTCATTCTTTATACACGCTTTTGTGATATTTTTACATATTATTGTACAGGCTCTTTATTAAACATCATCTCTATGTGATTAAAAACAGCCATAAAAACAAATCATTAACTGCAAGACTTCAATAGTTTGTCATTAATTCTAAAAGAAATATTTTTCAATCTGAGTGCCTAAAGCTAAACTTGCTGGAAAATAGATAATTTAGCTGCTAGAAAATTCACTCTGTGCTGAAAATGTAGGCTTTTACCTCACTCTTATAGAATATTTTTGTGGTATTGCTCCTCTGTCCTGAGGTTCAGGGTTGATCCTGTTGATCAGAATTGATTAAACATTCCATGGAACTTATGAAGCATTTGCAGGCAAGTTTTATCACTGAATTTAAAAGTGTTAAAAATAATAACAATAACACATTTTGAAGCAATTTCCTTTTTGATTGTGTTTTGTTGCTGTGTTTGTATTTTTGTTTTTATCACTCTGAATGAAATAATTTGCCACTGAAAGGATACTTTTTATGGTCTTTCTCTCAAAAAACCCCCAGACCTTCCCCTTTCTTAGGATCACATTCGAACAACAAAAATCATGACTATTCAAGAGCAGTCACAGAAAAGCTCTGCTACCCTTTTACATGGAAGTTGATTTAAAGAAAGGAAAAAGCCAAAACCCTCAGGGTTATTGACTGTTGGATTTCATTGCTGGATTTTGATAACTTAAACGACCATCCCAGTAAGTCTGTGAGAAACTGAGGTACTGAGGCAAAACACTTCACAGTGGATCATCACCCACTCAGCTGTTCAACTCCATTTATGAAAATATGTTTTGAGGTGATGGAGTTCATTACTCCACTGATTACAATGTGTGCCCATCTACTAGAAAGAAGTAAATGTTTTCACTGACCTCTGTTTGGAAACAGGAGTTGAGTATTTTTTTCAGATCCAAGAACAAGCATTTATTAGCAGTGAACTAGAGTTCGGTATGGAACTTACTAGTGTGTAATTGCTGTTTAGATCTTCTCAGCTCATAAAATATGTCAATACTCATTAAAAATAAAGCAAAATGCTACAGAAGGGGCAAAACAAAAACCCATTTTAACGGTATCACAGAATCAATTAGGTTAGAAAAAACCTCTAAGATCATCAAGTCCAACCTTTAACTTAACACTGCTAAATCCACCATTAAACCATGTTCCGTAGCTTCACATCTACACAACTTTTAAATACCTTCTGGGCTTTTTCCAGTGCTTGATAACCCTTTCAGTCAAGATGTTTTTCCTAATAGCCACTCTAACCTTCCCTGGTGCAACTTTCCTCTTGTCCTGCCACTTGCTACCTGGGAAAAGAGGTTGACTCCCACCTTTCTATAACCTCCTTTCCGAGAGTTGTACAGAGCAAGAAGGACCTTCCTGAGCCTCCTTTTCTCCAGGCTGAGCCTCCCCATCTCCCTCAGATGCTCCTCACCAGTCTTGTGTTCCTGATCCTTCCCCTTCCCTGGGCTCACTCCAGCACCTCTTGTAGCAAGGGGACTAAAGCCAAAACCAGTGTTTGAGGTGCAGCCTCACCAATGCCAGTTACAGGGAGATGATCACATCCCTGGAATCAGTCACATGAAATGTGAAAAACTACACCTCTTTAGGTGTTCAAATCCTCTCAGTAGTTTGAGGTGTTAAATATGTGAGGCCTTTAATACTGGAGCATTGAATGGTAGAATATTCAAATATATATCATCTACCTACCCTCAAAAGTCCAGAGCCTGAATTACAGACATTAGAAATAGGGGGGGAAAATTATGCCTGGGCAGTCCTCCACATTGTTCTGCTGTTGTCTTCAGTCATTTGTTTAATTTTTGAGATGTGTTGAAACATATCACAATTTGATGTATGATTGGGGAGGAAAGCAGGAATAAACAAAGTTTTCTGAAGTAGAGCTTCTGAGCCAGTTGTGATGGAAGAGGATTAAAAGACTGAGTTAAAAGTTATTAGTAATTGAAATACTCAGCTTTTTTTTTTTTTCCTCATTCATCTGATATCATGAAGCAGGTGAAAACTTTAAACCATAGCTCAAAAGTGAACTTGACAATTTGTTGAAAAAGTGTTACATTTGAAAAAGCATCCAAATCTGTTTTGCTTTTACTCACGTCTTCCTTAAGGAATTCAGTACAGAGCATAAGGTCTGTCAGAACAATATTTTTCAGGAATAAATCTATCAACAGCAAAATAGTTCCAATACAGGGGGAAAAAAATTGCATTTGCAGAGTACTGTTCCATTTCTCATTTTCTGTCCCTATTTCAGTTGAGGGGTTTTCAATTCCACATAAAAGCTGACAACATTTGAAGCACTAAAAGCAGGTTATTTCCATTGTTTCCCTTATTACTGGAAGTCCTGAAGGCTCACTGCTCGTGGAAGTTCAAGTGATACTGTGGATCAGTTGTGCTTATGACTGTACAGACAAATACCGTAATCCTTGTCTGCAAATTCAGTATTTTCAATTAAAAGGATCTGATAAACAGGAAATAAAAAGAAGGCATGAAATTTGGAACAAGTTGCCCAGAAAAATGGTGGAGTTACCATGCCTGAAAACATTCAGGCACTAGGAGATATGGTTTAGTGAAAAACATGGTGGTGATGATGGGTTGACTTGATAATTCTAGAGATCTTTTTCAACCTGAATGATTCTGTAATTCTATTAAATCACACCCCTCTGGAAACTGGTGGACCCACTGTCATGACAGGACAGCTGAATGACATAGGAGGTCTAAGAGTAGAAAAGATTTCCTCATAACTTGAGGATTTCATGAGCTAATTTTAAATTTTCTGAGTGAAGACGCAATAACTACCAGAGAAGAACCGAGGGATCCACGTGGTAACTTTTGCCGATTAAATAAAAGTGAAGGTTTGTATCTTCACATCTCTTCTCATTCTTGGTATGTTATTTAAAATGTTATTTTGAATTTCCTTTTCTGAGGGGCTGTCAGTTCACCTCTGAGAGAGCTGCAGTTGCTGTTCTGTCACCTCTTATGAAAGGTTTCAGCCTGATAAATGATAGTAAAGCAGATCTGCGCAAACAGATGTACACTCTGCTTTGCCTATGTTAGTTACACTCTTTATGGCACTTGTAAATTAAGAAACAGAATGATGTAGAAGAATATTAAACAAAAATATTGTTACATTTGACATGCTCCTTGCACCTGTTTGGTTTTGCCTTGATCTAGTCCTCTTCCAACTTGTTCCATGTTGGACCACCTTGTTCCAAACTACTTCCTTTTCCTATAAATATTGATCTACATTGATCTGGACTGTGGTAATTAAATATTTTCTCAAACAAATGAGTATTTCTCTTTCCCTCATGACCTTCTTCATCTGTGCAAATGTTTTAGGCACAAAGTCTTCTGCTCTCTTCTTGATGCAAACTTGACCTCTGTTGTCTTAGTTGGAAAATGCACTTGATTTCTAAAAAGAGCTTTTCAAAATGTAACACTGCTGATTTGTTGGATAATGAAATCCAAATTGTTCCACAAAAAAAGGTGCAATTATACAGCGTGTAATACACAAATAAATTGACTTAATGTTACATTATAATGAAAACTGTGCAAAATCCTCTACACAAGCACAATAAAATAATAAAAAGTAATAGAACAGGTAATAGATGTAAAATAAATGCTAAAAAAGTAGTTCAAATCATTTTCATACCAGTCAAAAGATACTGAGAAGGGCGCATCCAATCACAATAAAACACCAGAATGAAACACTTCTAAATAGTAATATAAATTTTTGTGGACACTTCATGTCCCATGATGTGGAATTGACATATAGTTTGATTTTCTTTTTCCTAATGTAAGCCACAGTTTTACAGTCCTAGTGAAAACATTTTATTGCTGGGGATGTATTAGACATGGTTCATTTCCCTTCTCAGTATGGCTTTAATTTTCCACATCCATGGCTTGACACAGACCCAAACACCAGAAGATGGTTGTCTGCTATAAAGTGTTTGGTTTTCTTTGATTGCTTTACAATTTAATCTATAGTTCATTCCATTAACCCTTTCCATTTTAATGCCACAAAAGTCTTCCCCCTCTCCTTAATACAAAGATAAACTTCCTCTGAATCACTTATACTCTTGTGTCCATGAGATGACAAAGAGGACTGGAAGGAAAGTGGTGCTGGGGGGACGAGCAGTTTCTTCCGCAGTTAACTTCCCAACTGGTGAAATAATTGCATGCACCACAGCAACAGGATTTTCCCTTCTGTTTTCATAATACATTCATAATTATTCATTCATTTGGTTTGGTCATATTCATACCAATGCACAGAGCCAAGAAAGTGCCACTGTCATTCTAACTTTCTCCTCAATCCCTGCTCTTCAGGGGGGGGGAATAAAAAACCCACGTTCCCGTCTGCAGTGTTGTCACATCCGATATCCAATTCCTTCCGGCAGAGAAAGTGGATCTGGGAGGGTCACCAGATCAGCCTGTGCCTCGGGGCTCCTCGCCTCAAGTACAAAAGACTCGACTCAACTCATGTTAGTCATGTAGGTGGCCTATCGGTGGTGACGGACTGCCAGCTCGGTCTGTGGGCTACCCGTGATAACTGCCTTGAAATGCTAAGTGCTTAATTAAGGACCTTTCATATCAGTTATTGAGGGCTCCATCTCCCATAGCCCAGGGCGTTGTACTTTACAGAGGACTCCCCAGAGCCACAGCCAACTTTATTGCAGTGACAAGTTAAAAAAAAAAAAAAAAAAAAAAAAAAAAAAAAAAAAAAAAAAAAAAAAAAAAAAAAGGGGGAAAAAAAAAAAGAAAAAAAAAAAAAAAAAAGAAAGAAAGGGGGAAAAAAAAGAGGAAAAAACGCAAGGAAAGAAACAAGTGGTTTTAATCCTCTTGCAAGCTTCCAAAATCTAAATACAAGCAGACAGCTGAGCTGACATCATGGTCTCCTATAAAAACACATTTATTTTTTTTTACTCTTTGTGAGAATATTGCTTGCTTGTGTTTTGGGTAAGGTACAGAGTCATCCCTGACAAGACGATCAGACCACTCGTGTTAACCCACAGCGATATTTTGCAGTGCACAGCTTTTCCCTTCCCCAAGAACACTCAGGAGCAGCTGAAGGGACATGTTTATTTAAAAGCATGAAAAAACAGATGTTTGTGGCTAAACCTTGTATAATTAATCCTTGCTTTTCAGAAACAGCAGATCCATTTCTGACAAGGAAGGGGAGAAATATTTCACTTGCTTTTCATAAACAGCAGATCCAGTTCTGTCAAGGAAGGGCAAAAATATTCCACAACCGACTTAGTAGCTGAGGTTTGGAGAGGAATACCTTTTGTTTCTGTCTGCTGCAGAAGAGCCCAGCAGAAGAGAGATCTGTTCTGCTTTTGATTCCTCGTGAGGGTTTCTATCAGCAGCAACTCTGCTGAAGTCATTAAAGTTACATTGCTGTGAAACCACCATAAGGACAATCAGAGTCAGACCCACAGCTCTCATTTAGGATGTTCCTCGTTGGGATAAGGTCATTGGAGACATTTCTTATTGTTCACTATTTTCATTCCAGAATTATCCTTTATTTGCAGCTGTGTAAGAGGAGTTCCGAATCAGGATAAAGTACAAAATGTTGCTCTCAGTTCCTTTAGCACCAAATCAAACGAACATCCATAATGGAGTCATAGCTGGAAACTAGAATCAACAAGGTTAAAAATTTTAGTGACAGAGCTAAGTGCCATCTCATTTACCACCACCATAACACATATGGGGACATGAACTGAATGCAAACCCAAAGTAAGCAAAACCCAAATAAAAGGCCCCAAAAATTCCTCAGGAAGAGTTCTCTGCAAGTTAAACTTCACTTTGTAGAATTTTTTGGAATGTCCTGAGCCTGCAATTGGGCTGATCCAGGTGCTACAAGCTGGACAGAGCCTCCTGAAGATATCCAAAGGGATACTCAAATTCTGTATCCCAGCAAGGAATGTATGTGCAATGTTGCACTGCAGATGGAACCAACCCCTTGCCATCATCCCCAGCAAACTAAAATCCTAGGAATCCATGCAGGTACAAAGTACAAAGCAATCAAATCAAACCAGCAGGCATAGGCTAACAATTCTTTTCATTTCTTTTCTCCAACATCCCTTCTTCTACTTCTTTTTTGTTAATCATCTCACTTTGAGTTCTTTGATGTACCTGCACCTCCTTAATTCGCAAAGGATGTGGAAGAACTGGATGTCTAAAAGACAGTGACACCAATATGATTTATTTTTAAAATGCAAATGACAAGTATTTAAAGTAAAATTATGCTTCTTAAACTTGGTTAGAGTAATATTTTATCAGCACAACCACATCATAATTTGAGAGCTAGAGGATCTTCTTCCTTAGTCTCTATGTATTTTAATGCAGTGCAAGATTTGTATTTTATATTTAAATTTAAATATGGTATCCTAAATATTCTTAATATGTATTCTATTTGGTATAATGTACTGAGTATACTATATATTGTGTACTGACTTTAAGTATTATAAGAAATTTATAATTTGTTAGAAAAAGTAGCAATCAGAAAAATAGACCAAATGTATCCTGAGGCTGACATAGTTTTCTGCTAAGAGCTTAGGCAAGATTTAAGTAGCAAAGATCAGTGTTATCTGGGATATACATTACTCACTGCATCTAGGAGAGAGATCCTGCTGCCTTGTTCATATGAAATATGATCATACTCGTTCTGCACTTCACAATCTCCAAATAAAGAAGAAAAGATTAAACCTACTATTTGTTCAGTGTGGTGAGATCCTTTGAAATGAAAAAAGCTGGATAAATGGAAGATGTGATTGCTTTTTCATCTGAATTTGTAATTAAAGCCACTTCTTTTTCAAGGCAGAAATCAGGGAGCCTTCTCCTTGTGTACAGTTTTTCATGCCTAATTTAGCAGATTATATTTCTCCCACATCCTGTGACAGTTAAATAAACCGGCACAGGAAATATCTTTAAAATCATTTAAGGTTCTCCATACAAAAAAAAAAAAAAAAAAAAAAAAAAAAAAAAAAAAAAAAAAAGGAGAATGACACACTGAAACACACAATATACCTCCAGAAAATGGGAATACTGGGGCCATTGTCTAATTTCCAAGACCAGGTTACCAGGAAGATTATTGATGATTCAGAGCTTAAGCATCTGTGCTCACTCAACAGTGTGATAGTGACAGTTATTAACTACAAACCTGTTGTAGGGGTAAGAGTAAATAAGCTATCAGTGCTCAGTGCCTGAGCCACATTCCTCAGGACCGTATTTTTCGGCAGCAAACTCCACCTGATGACAGCTACAATCAACAGTGGCTCCAGGCAGCTGCTTTGCTGCAGGCCACATTCAATTATGTCGCCCTGCATTAGTCCCTGGCGAAGCTGTCACCTTCCAGCCTGTGAAGTGATAGCATGAAGAGGCTCCTGAAGTCTCAGCAGCTCTGCCTTCGGTTAGGGGAGCAAGGGGAGAGACAGGGAAAAAGACCATTAACGCTGTGCCTGCTTGCAGCATTCATTTTGCTCGTGGAAAGAGACACACAAAAAAACCCACCGTAGGTGAGCTGGATTTGGAAAGTTGTCTGGTGTTGGATAATTGTGAATTTTATTTTTCTCCCCTAAAAATATTTTTTTTTTCTTACAGAGTTGGGGATAGTAACAGATAATGTTCCCTTTCTTGGATCTTTGGAGTTACTCAGCTTTCTAGAGAGTGAATCAGGCTGTACTTGGAGCAGTAGGGAATTCTGCTGTATGTTGCCTTTTCACAGTATATTTTCCCAAGAAATCCCATGGCATTTTGAGAGATTGGAAGTCATAACAGAATCATAAGATGGTTGAGATTGGAAAGGACTTTAAAGACCATCAATTTCCAGCTCCCCTGCCTTGTTCAGGGACACCTTTCACCAGACCAGAGAGTCTCATCCAGTCTGGCCTTGGAAACTTCCAGGGATGGGGTAACAACAGCTTCTCTGGGCAACCTGTGCCAACGCCTCATCACTCTCACAGTAAAGAATTTCTTCCTGAATTTCTGAAGGAGCTTTTGGTTTTAGCTGTTCAGCATCTGTCCACACAGAAAACCTTCACAAACCTTCCTGCAGGGAAACACTTGGACCATGGAAGGATTTTAAGACAAAGGAGAGTTTTCACCACCAGATCAGCACGTGCCAGGACTGAGATAGACTGAGACTTGGAGCACAAGTCTTTGTGGTTGAGGGAGCTGGGATTGCTTAGCCTGGAGAAAGAGAGGCTCAAGGGGGACCTTCTCACTCTCTACAACTATGGGAAAGGAGGTTGTAGCCAGGTGGGGATCAGTCTCTTCTCCCAAGTAACAAATGTTAGGACAGGAGGAAATTGCCTTAAGTGGTACCAGAGGAGGTTTAGATGGGACATAAAGGAATAATTTCTTCACTAAAAGGTTGGTCAGGCATTGGAATAGACTGTCCATGGAAGTGGTGGAGAGACCGTTCCTGGAAGTGTTCAAAAAATATGTAGATGTGATGTTTGAGGACATGGTTTAGTGGCAAAGTCTCAACAGTGCTGAGTTAATGGTTTTACTTGTTAATCTTAGATTTTTTTTTCTTAACTTAGTGATTCTGTGACTCTGTTGGAATTAATGACTCCTTCCTGCCACCAGCTTTAGACCTCTGCATCTTCAGCTCAGAGACTACAGGTTGGCTGTTTCACCTCAAGGCTGTAGAGCTTTCAGCATCATGCAAACCCAAAAGTAGATCTTACACAGGGTGCTCATGGATTTGCATTTTTTTCTCCCATTGCTGCAGCTTTGATGAGGCCTCTGTAGTTTTCCAAGCCAGGGGATAGCTGTCGTTCATGTACAGGGATTTCCAGAACAACCTAAATTCTCTCCTAATTGCCCAGAAATTTCACATCCCAGCTTTCAGAGGTATGATAGCACTAATAATATAATAAAATATAGTAAGAGTTTTTCAATATAGAATCACAGAATCATAGAACGACTTTTGCTGGAAGATCCTCTAGTTCCAACTCCCCTGCCATGGGCAGGGACATATAGACCAGGCAGTTCAGGGCCCCATTCAACACACCTTGAACACTTCCAGGATGGAGATAAATGATATCTGGCACGTATGCATTTATGGCAATAATGTACTAACATTAATTACTAAAACCACTGAAGAGATAAATAAATCAAGTGGCAGTCCAAGTGCCACTGGCATCAATCTTCTTTAAATGAAATGAAAGAAAAACAGGTGTGTTTTTTCCCTCTTAAGAAATACAAAGTAAACCTTAAGACACCTTTCTTCTTTTTTCCTCACAGTCATCTTCAAAATATATTATTCCACCAGGCAATTGTATGTAATTAATATTCTATTTCATTCCAAGACATTGTTCTGGCTCTATGCTTATAACTATAGCATGTTTATAATATTTATTAATCATGTATTATCCCTTTTTCAATCATTAATACAGGTAAACCTTAGTACAAAACTTGTTTAGAAATTACTTGCACTTGTGCTGGGAAAGAAAACATGTTTCCTGCAGATTTTCTCCCATTGCAGGAGCAGAATGACGCAGGAAAGGAGTTGGGGTCTAGCAACCTGCCTCTGCCTATGGAAGTTTCTTGTGGTGTGCCTCAATTTCCCTATTTTAAAAGAAACTGTAGCACAGCCCTGTTTAGCACAACTGTTGAAAAACATAATTTCTTTCCTTTCTGAAATCAGCCAGGAAACCCAATCTCCTTCTAGAAAACCTCAACAAGCACAGAAACCTTACCTTTGTACATTTTTTAAGCGAATCAAAACCATTTGCCTCAGTGCAGCAAAATAAACTCTAAAAGTCCTACCAAGTCCTAAAAGGGAAA
>VXBA01004404.1:922419-961726 GCA_013399895.1 Serilophus lunatus | reverse complement strand
AAAAAAAAAAAAAAAAGCTGCACCATGAACAGATTGAGCAAGTGCACCTGGGGATAAATGCATTATGGACTTAGATCCATTATCACACCTCTTCCCGTCACAGCCACTATCTGAACCCCACAGGAAATCATTCATCGAGACGCGGAATGTCATTTTAGTTGTAGCATTAATTTCCCAGCTGCTGGTAAAGATATATTGTGCCCCTTCATTGAGTATAAAAGAAAATGAGCACAGCTCCATTTGATAACTTCGCTACTGGATGTAGGTTTTATTAAGGGCCAAGATCTCTGTAGTGTAAACGTTGGGAACGTGCGTGTTCCTTGCTAAAGATGGGCCCTCTGATTTTATTGTCTCTCCAAGCAGTGAATAACATGCATTGACATGCTGATGAGGAGGTTCCAAATGAAGAATATGGCCATAACTAAAATGATATTATTCTGTCCCCTCAAGGGAAGGTTTTGCTCTCAAATCCCAGCAGGAGGCACTTGTGATAAAACTCAGTTTGGGACATTATCCGCCTCATGTTTATTTACTTTTCCCCTTTTTTATATATGCAATCAATATGAAAATGGAGCCAAATGTATGTAATACCACATAAACCCAACTGTTTTCTTCCTCTCTGTTTTTCTTTATGCAGCAGTTGAATCCTAAAGGCTTCTACCAATCTGAGCACTGTGGAGTCAGGTTTTTTTAGTACAGATAAAAGGCAGAGAATATACTTGGTAGCAGTGTGCAGTCTGGTTCTTTTTTTTTTTATTCCCATGGCCTATTTTAGACATCTGAGTTAAAATGAAACCTATAACAAACCAGAGTGCTTATTTCTTCCCACTGGTTACTCAGAGATGCTGTAATGAGCCCCACAGATTTTTACTTCTGTGCTGTAAATGTTTGAATTTGGTGAGATGAATCCTCACCCTGTTGTCCAAGGGACAGGTGTTCTTGGAGGGCAAGACTAGGAGCTGTAACCTATGGAAAATAGAAGCATCTCCTTGTTGGTGGATATTTCTAATATCTGCTATTACATTTTTGTCGACATGAAAATGTTCATGTTTGTGTTGTTGGGGTGCCTCAGTCTCAGCCCTGTGGTACTTTGCCAGTCTAGTTCTCTCAACTATCACTTTAAGTGGATGTTCAACAGTGAAAATTAGTTCACACAAAAATACAAACCTTATGTTAGAGAAATGAGTCCTCTGAATTGTAAAGAGTGTTTTCTTCAAGGAAAATTGGGTAGATATTTTATAAAGTTCCTTGCAAATGTGGCTCTAAGTTTTGCATTTGTCTTTGTGAGTTCAGTCTTCAGAGTTTAAATCCTGGGAACCTTGATCTCCATCACAGACCTGCACAACTGAGCTGAGTCCCAGAGAAGTGTCTCTTTCAGATGCTTGCAATGCTAGAACAAGCTTCACTGTCCTAGACAAATGTTTATTTTCACAGTGAATTTAGGACAGTCTGAGGCTGTTTTCAAAGGAAAAATTTCGTCCTAATCACCACCTTTCAACAGTCTTCACTATGGCATTACAGACCTCCCAAAATATCAGAGTCATGATGCCAGGAATGAAAAAGGGACCTAAAACCCCCCATAGTTTTCATGCAGTATCTTTCTGATCCACCTGAACACTCATTCAGCCATACAGCTCAACATTCAGGGAAAAGAAAAGGAATAAAATTGCTCCCAAATTGTTTCTGAAGGAAGTGTTCCCTTAATTAATTGCATGAACTTAGACTGGTTTGATTTATGCTCATCATTCAACCATAGTCTTAAAAACAACTCAGAGTAGAGTTCATGTTTCAGTCTTTCTCTGGGGAAAAAAAAAAAAAAAAAAAGTATTCCCACAGAAACCTTTCAGTAAAATCAGAGACAACTCAATGGGAATGCTTTGGGCCAAAATTGCGAAAATGAGCTTTCCATTTTCCAGAGTAGGAAACTCCATCAGAGAAGAATGATTCCAAAACATTTATCACTACATGGCTAGAAACCGAGATAATGTGACTTGACATCATAAATTTCCTCCCCTTCAAAAGCCTGAACAATGTCCATTTTTAATCTTGTACCTTTACATGTTTTTATCCTGAAGTAGAAATATAGCCTGGCAGGAGGAAGTGACAGATGTTCTGTGTGGTGTGTAGGTGACCAAACTGAAATAGTACAACTGCAGCAACAGCTGATGAAGAAGAACATCTCTCTTTCCAAGCTCTATATTTACTATAAATCCATATTAAACCACCACACTAGCCAAGAGACTATATAGTCATTAGGAATTTAATAGGGCATTAAGAAAAAATTGAGCTTCAGGCACCAAAATATCTCACCTCCTATTTGGAGTTCAGCAACAAAATTAAAGTAAGTATCTAATAGAATAAGAGTTTTTCTCTCTAAAAAAAAAAAAAATGCACACCAACAGCAGCTGTTCTAAACCTCAGAAAAAACATCTCACAATCAAAAATTATGTTGTGGTCATAGTCAGAGGACACACTCCTGGAGGAAGGGTCCATCACCTCATTTCTGTCTCCTTTCTAGAAGTCAGGCTCCTTATGATGTGAGGACATTTTCATTCTCAAGTGTTCAGTGATAACCTTCAGAAATGGGGATGGTTCCCCTTTTGAGAATGTCTCCTGATTAGGGCAGTCCTATGAAATGGAAGAAAGTTGGGTTAGGATCCTCTCCTGGTGTGGAATCCTGGCTTTTTGCTTTCTGGGCAGATGTAACAATCCTTAAATTACTTGCTGGGAAGTGGGAGGAGGGGAAGAGGGACACTACAGCAGGGAAATTATATTTCTTAACCTGCTCAAAAAAAAAGGAAAAAAGAAAGTAGAATTTATGTCTTTTCTCTGAAATAGGGGAATCATAGAGTATCTGTTGTCAATCTCACAGAACACCAAGGAGAGTGGTTATTGCTGGGGATCCTACCTGAAATGTAGAGGAAACGTAGATGACAGAAGGGAGTTTCTTCTGGTGGTATATATGACATTCAGATGCCTAAATCCACAAAAGAGAAAAATTTTGGTTAACTGGACAACCTTCCCAACATTCTGCAGTAAAATTTTCTCCACTGACCAATTTTGATTATGCCACAAACTGTCCCAATTTTGGCAGAAATCAACAAGTCAATACCTATCCATAAACTAAGCTGCCTTTCACCTGTCTCATTTGCGGATCTTGCTTTAGAAGATGCTCTTAGAGCGTGTCTCTCAGGCTGGATTATACTCAAAATATGGTCACACCATCTTCTGCTTCCTCCCTACCTGGGGTTCCCTCTCCTTTTGATGGGTCAAGCAGGGAGGTGTTAGATAAATTCCCTCCAGTAAAAGCAGGAAATTAACCCATGTTTTCCATATAGGAAGTAAACACTTTTAAGGTGTGATTCTTCTGATCCATCCTGGAAGAGTGTGTTTCTTTCTCTGAACTATAAAATCACAGTCATTTGACTCACTTTCACATAGGCACTTGCACATCAGATTTCCAGATTAGCTTGGATTTATCGCAGACATAGTGCCTTGTGACTAACATGGAAATGCTCCAGTGACCATCTTTAACACTATCACTTTCCTTTCTCCCACAGTTCCTACCCCAAAACATTTTCTTGTCCCTACATTAGGAGGTGAGAATGGTTCCTTGTAATGCAGTTTTGCTTCTCCTTCCCCATTTCCAAAAGCATGAGTTTTCCCAGAGACTGAAGTGTGACTCATTCTCCAGCCACAGTTATACAAACTGGGAGTCACAAACTGTGCACAATTTGAATGTACAGCTGAAATCCAGTGGATCTGGAGTTTTCAGAGTGTGTGTTTTGGGCATTCCCTCTGTCCATAAGCAGTGAGACCAATTCTACAGCTTCAACAGGGGTCATTCCATAATCACTCAGGCTGCACATAGATGGTGGTCATCTGCAAAGGAGTTCCAGGCACCAGCCTAGTCCAGCTGGGATTGTTTTAATCCAGGCTGGAATTCAGAGTCAAACATATTATACCACAAAAGACAGAAGGAAAGAACACAAACTTGTTCTGAACCTTGTCCTCTCACATGCTAAAGGTAGACAAAATTTGAATGACCTGGAGAACTGAAACAGGAAAAGTTTATTCATTGTTTCTTATAATATACAAATTTAGAATGCATGAAAAAAAATTCTCTGTCAACAAGTTTTCAACAGGAAAAACTACTGCATTTACCATACACAGTTAAACTGTGGAAACCCTCATCACAGTGTGCTGTGGAGTCCAAATATTGAGTGGATTCAAAAAGCTATGACATCAATTAAAGAAAAAAAGTCCATTGGAGGCATCATTTGTATCTTGTCTCCCAACATCCTCAGGTAAGAGAAGTCCCAGAATCTTGGAAGACATGGCAAGGAAATGTTTCATTTCGGTATGTGTTTCAGGGAAAACTCTCAAAGGCAGGACATCAGATTAAGTGGACTTTTGGTCTGATGCAGATCCCTGTGCTTTTATACTCTGGGAAATAATCTGGAATATCACCCAAAAAAACAAACTGTGCCTCTAGACTGCATTTTACACTGATAATGTCTCTACTCAAAATATCATAGTAATCCACTTTTTTAACTCACACCGAATTTTTCTTTACATGTTCATCTCCACTCCTGGTGAATAGGATAATTTTCATACCAAGCCTGACGCATGTGCAACACTTCCAAAAGTCTTGTTGTGGATCCACAAGCCATGAATCTGACAGCATTTCAAGCAGGTGCTCCCTCCTTTGCTCAGCTACTGGCGCTGTTAAAAATGTCATCCACTAGACAATGCAGCCTGTCCTGATACATGTCCTGTAGCTGACTCAAAAACTGATTTGTCAAATCACCTCATTCTGGAAATGTCAGTATACAAACCAGTGTTAATGGAATGACTGGGAAGGCAGGAATAGTGATAACCTGTGCACTCTTAGAAAGAAAGGCTGTATTGCATATTCCAAGTGATTACTCTGATGATTCTAGATAGAAGCATCATATCCAAAGGAGCCTTGTGAGAAACTGCCCCTCATTGTAGAAGGGCTATTGGTGGCTGATTCTGATTAGGCAGAGCACCCCGCCCATGAATCCCTCAGAGCAGCATAAGGGAAAGCTACCCATCTCTTCACATTCCCATCAGTCTGCCAGTGAGAGGCCTTGGTCAGAGGGCTGGTTCCCATTTTCAGGATCCATCCAATTCCCCATCCATTATGTGCTCTGACTAACACAGATGTGGTTCGTGCAATCATGGAAACTGCGCGCTTTGTGTTGGAAGGAACCTTAAGAATCATCTAGTTCCAAACCTTATTCTGTGGACATGGGCACTTTCCACTAGACCAGGTTGCTCCAGGCCCCATCCAAACTGGCCTTACAAACTTCTAGGGATGGGGCAGCCACAGCTTCTCTGGGCAACCTGTGCCAGAGCCTCTCCATCTTCACCGTAAAGAATTTTTTACTGAGTTCTGTTCTAAGCCTGCTCTCTGTCAATGTGAAGCCATTGTTCCTTGTCCTGTCACTCCAGGTCCTTGTAAATAGTCTCTCCATCTTTCATGTAGGCTTCTTCAGGTACTGAAAGGCCACAATTAGGTCACTCCAAAGTCTTCTCCAAATTGAACAAACTCAATTCTCTCAGTCTTTCCCCATAGGAGAGGTGAACTATCTCTAATCAACTCATTCCAACAGGCCAATGTCCTTCCCCATGTGCTGTACATAAACCCTGGCTCAAGGTGAGCAAGAGGGGAAACTAATCCTTTCAGTTGCAAAAACCAGCAAATTCAACTCAAGCTGCCTGTGAAACAGTCCCTTAAACTACTTTGGAAATGATGAAAAGATGAAATTAAGATCTAAAATAAAAATTAAATCATTGGCCTTTCTTTTTTGTCAGCTTAGTGCTTCTTTCTGAGAGATACTATTTTTGAAAACTTATTTTAATCCAATTTTGAGAAATTTATGAGATTACCCAGTACAGGCACTCAGATGGGTTTATCAGTGTTGCCCAGCATGACTGGAGGTGGAATGCGCCGTGAAGGATGATTTCCCATTCCATAGATTGTTGGTCTTCCACAGTAAACCAAACTCTAAATTGGTTAGCGGTGAATAACATTTCTTGTGCTGGGCAGGCTCTGGACAAAGCCCACAGCAATATCTGAAAACAGAACACCCCCTTTCCTGAACCATTGTCCTCATTTACCTCAAATCTTTAACATGGGTGAACTCGTGGGAACATGTCCCTGGGAGTTTGCAGTGATGTAATTAAGTCTGAAGTGCTCTATTTAGCCAAATTTGACAATTTTAGTGGAGAAAAAGTCATAAAATCTTGGAATAGCTGGAAAAATTAGTCCTGAGTCTCTTCACACTGCATATTAGGAAGAGCAAAACTAAATACATCAAGTATTTGGGAATGTGAGAGTCCTATAGCTTGGTCTGGAGAGATGTACTTTGATAAAGCTGGTGCAAATGAGAATAGAAGCAGTTTAGGCCCAGATATTTTGCTTCTAGGGAAAGAATTTAGTCTTCCACTTTAGGACTGTGGATGTCTCATTTCAGTTTCTTGACCTCTCTAGTAGTTTGGAGCAAAATACCTTGTCTTCTTACTTATCTACTTATATATATGAGATTTCCTGAATTCCAGTGATTTCAGTGGGAATTGAAGCTCTTTGTGTTTCCAGACCTTCCTAAATACAAAACTAGACTTCAAGATGCTTCCTACCTTCTTGGATTGCTTGGAGAAAAATCCTGAACAGATTGAGGTGTTCACAGCTTTAGTAAAGACACACAGGTCTCGGAGATAGGCAGACAATATAAAGCATCAGAGTACAAATGATTTCCACAGCCTTGAAGGCATTTGCACCTGCACAAACTGAGTGCCAAATAGAAATATAACTTGGAGTCATATATTTTGTTTACACTTTGACTACACAAGCTGTGAGTCACTGACAGTTCAAAATACAAACACATCTCAATATCCAGGTGCCTCGTGTTTTCGAATGTTGACTGTAAACAGATTTGAAGACTCAGCCCAAAATAAAGATTTGATTTCCCTCTTAGATTTTTCTTATGGGAGTTATGAAAGAAAGCTTAATTTTATTTTGCTAATTACTTTTGAGAACGCTTTTTTACAATAGATCTTCATGGTTGCTACTCTTCCATTAATTATGCCAAGAGGAATAAATATTCTTAACATAATAGTATCATATTCTAGTACAGTAGGGAAAGTGAATATTTTTTTTCTATATTTATGAGTGACAGAAGGAAAAAAAACCCCACAACCTACGAAAAGTAAAAATTCCATTCTTGCGTCTTGTTTAACTAGTGCCCCCTCTTGTGGTTCTTTGGCAGCAGTACCAAACCCCAAAATGTGGTTTTCTGAGGTAAGAAAAATACAGGATATAATATAGGCTCGCTTCAGAGATTATTTAGATATAAGGTATAGTAAAATAGATTAAATTATATTAAATGTATAATCAAGAGGAGATCTATCAGCTGTCGATATTAAAAAAAAAAAAAAAAGAACAATGTTAAGGAGAGACATGGCAGGAAGGATGTAGCAGACAGGAAAATATGATGTGTCTGGCAGCTAAAATCCCTACCCTTCCCTTCTGAACTGGACTTCTGGAATTTTACTTACAATCTTTCTGAGTACGCTGTTCATTCGAGCATCCCGTCTGTCCTTTCTCTCTTTATTTTCCCTCTTATCCCTCCTGACCATTTCTCTTTTTTCTTAGTTTCTGTTTCATCTGTGGTATTAGTTTGTCAGTTCATTTGCTCTCTAACTTTTTTCTCCTTGTTATTATCTCCACGAGCCAAACAGACATCTCAGATCCAAGACAATGCCCAACAATGCTTTTTTTTTTTTTTTTTTTTTNNNCCCAAAAATGTTTTTTTTTTTTTTTTTTTTTTTTTTTTCCCCCTTTTTTACCAGCAGCAGCTTGGCTTTTCGGTATCACTTTTTAAAGACTCTCTGCTGATGCAGCATTCATTTTCCTTTCAGATTAATAATTGCATTTGTGCTTGCAGGAGCAGCAGGAAAAATAACCCCAAAATGACCATTTTAAGCAGCGACTCGCAGGATTCTTCATGGAGAAGTTTTAAGCCAGGAGATGTATCTTGTTCTACAGGGATCTCTGTCAACTTCTCTTTTTATGCATTTAATGTTCTTCCCCAGTGATAGCCTAAGGGTGCTTTCACTAAACAATTAATGTAAGGCATCTCCTGGGAACCTAATGGGTATTTAGCAATAAGTTCACTTCCAGTGAATTGTATAATGTGATATTTTGACAATGGATATAGTGAGGTTCTTGAAAGGTGAAGTTTTCTCCAAAGAAGCACTAAAATATCTAACAGAACTTCTGATAGCATTTTGTGGGGTGAGATGGGATGGAGAGTGGATTGGAAGGAGTAGGGAATTTAGCAGAGTGTTAGTGCTGTTGTACAGTGTGTTCTTTAATTTTAGTGTCATCCTGTAATAATGTTCACTTTCACTAATACAATGTACAAGTCGTAATCTATTAGGGAAAATAAAATTTGCTGTGACATTTGATATGAAAGCCGCTAGCAATGAAGGATGTAGTACTGCAAGTGATATTTGTATTATGTTAATAAAAAATGATATTAACATATGAAACTAATACTAGGCAAGGAAAAGTGTTTAATATTAAGGTTTGAAACACAGAAAGTAACATGAAATCTCCAGTCTGTTCTGATGTTACTGTGTTCAGAATCACACTGAGAAGACTGCAGACATTAAGTTTTTTAAAAGGCAATTTTTAATTGTTATTAAAAGTAATTCCAAGAGTTACCACAACAATAGTTTAGTACATTAATCCAGTCATTTAAATATAGAAGGTGCCATATTAAATAGAAACGATTGCTGGGAGTGTGTTCAGCATTGGATATTTTCCTACCAGAATTATTCTCATTGCATGATCTAAATAAAACTTAAACTTCAAAGAGGGGTTGTAAGATCTTTTGCCATTTATGTGTGATGTGACAGCTTGAAAATTGAAAATTTATCCAACAGTGTAGAATTGTGTGTAACATTTACAAAGATGGTCTTCTATAAGGTACAGAATGATATGATTGCATAAAAAATAAGCTGCATATAGAAATGTACGTAAAATCACCTTATTTGTTTCTATTTACTCACTTGAAGCAGAACAGATTGGAGAAGTTGTTTGATTATTATGCTTGCTTTTTTTTTTTATTTTCTAAGAGAACAGTCTTATAGTAGAACTGAATAAGTCCGAATCAATGGCACATTTCTATCAAGCACATACATAAATAAAAACAACAAATAGAATGAAAACCAGATTTTTTAAAAATGGACAATTTTTTTTTCCAATGTTATTTCCAAAAGCAAAATTCAAGTTTTATTTCAATCTTCATTTTTCTCATGCCCAAAATAACAAACATTCTAGAAATAGTGAAACTACAAGAAACAAAGCAAAAGCAAGAAAAAAGTTCTCAATTCATTAACCCATTTAGCTCAGCTTTACAGATTAAACCTTTCCTTTTACTAATAAACTAAAAAATAAGAAATATTGATCTAGGTGAACTCTATTCACTCATTCACTGTAGATTTTCAGTTATGATGAAATATTGATTTAATTTATCTTCTAAAACAGAGCTTTGCAAGGTATTTCAAGTGCAATCTATGTAATATGGAACACCAGTAGCATACAGCAAATGATTCTGAAAGTGCTTCATTTTGCAGGGTGGTGTCTGCTCTTCTCAGGTTTTATGACAAAATTAAGCTCATTATCACATTTTGCAAATTTTTAATTTTCTTCAAATATGAGAAAAAATATGTTAAGATTTAACAAGAACATTTCTAAGTAATGAAAACGGGCACATTCTGTTATTTTTAAAAGGAGATTAAAGTCAATGATAATTCTAATATTTAACATCAATTCCATTTAAAATGCAATAAAACATAGCTTAAATACGTGTAATTATTTGTTTTACTCAGTTTTCAAAATGAGATAGTAAATCACAGTCCTAGAGCATCACTTATTGTAATCTCTAAATTTCTAAAGCTAATCTGAATTAGGACTAAACTAATATATGATCAAATAAACACTAAACAGAACAAAAAAAATTGCAGGAAGGTGAATTAATGGCAGAGGCTTTTTCCTGAGCTGGGTACCTGGATATCAAAGTAACACCCCTATGGCAATCATTTCTCCTCAATAAACGTAGCTTAAGGATTTCCAAGTCATGCATTTTTCCAGCAGAAATTGTAAATAAAGAGTTGTTCCTTTCTATGGAGAATGTCAGATTTTGGGCTGATGGAAACTGGTGTAGTTCTGTTAACATCACACAACTCTGCTGATTTACACAGACCAACAAATTGGGACCATTTGTCTTGTAAAACACTTCTATTAGCAGGACAGAATCCAGCAGAGTTGTCCTCTGCAATACAAACGTTTCCCAGGCTGCATTTGCAGGCTGATTTATCAGTTCAACGTTACAATGCATTGCTTTAACGTTCAGAGACATGACTGCAGCATTAGTCAATGTGTTAAACACAGGCATGAATAACACTTGATGCCCAGAGCCTTAAACCTGTGCATATATATTCATCTTCAGCCTCTTGACCTTAATGATCCACTCAGAACTGCACAGGAACACAGCATTTGTAACCTTATGCTCTAACAGATTTCTGTCTGCCTATTTTTATAGAGGCAGAGAATAATCACAGCTAATCAGGGCAAATATGGAGTGTCTTAACTGAGGGCTGTAGGATTGCTTGGGATTCATATATCTGGACATTTCAGGGACTCTGTATTTCAGGGCAGACTGCTCACCAGCATAGGGTTTGCTGTTGAGACAATATTTAACTGCAGAGAGATAACAGAGATACTCCCGTGCTTAAAATTTTCTTCTTGAACTTTAAATCCTCAAAATTCTTTCATCCTCCTTCCTTATATATTCTCTAGCAAGTGCTAGAGTCAAAATAAAGCAAGGTGGACTTAGAATCACAGAATAACTGGAGTTGAGAAAGACCTCTAGTATCATCAATTACAACCAAGCCCACCACTAAACCATGTTCCTAAGCACAACATCTACACATTTTTGAACACTTTCAGAAATGGTGACTCCACCCCTTTCCTGGGCAGCCTGTTTCAATGCCTTTTCCTAATATCCAATCTAATCCTCTCCTCGTCCAACTTGAGGCTATCTCCTCCTGTCCTATCATTTGTTATTCAGGAGAAGACATCGACCCCCTACCTGGCTACACCGTCTTTTCAGGTGGTTGTACAGAATGAAAAGCCCCACTCCCTCCTCCAGCCTCCTTTTCTCCAGACTAAATGCCCTCAGCTCCCTCGGCTTCTCCTTATTAGACTTGTGCTCCAGAACCTTTCCCAATTCTGTTGTCCTTCTCTGGACACACTCCAGCACCTCAGTGTTCAGAATTCAGACCCTTTGAAACCCTCACCTGCCATCCTTTGAGTTCCCTCAGAAAACATCCAATGTTGTCTAAAGCTCTTCTTCATGGCTGCTCTCTGGAGCATCCCCATGTTCATTTTTATTCAAGCCTCACTGGGTCTTTATTCTGAGTGTCTCAAAAATTAGGCAGAAAAATCTCACAATTCCCTCACTTAACTACAAATCTAACAATTGGAGACTCATTTTACTGAAAGGACTCCAAAGTAAACTTAACCTATCTCTGAAGAACACTCTAAGATGCCAGTAAATATAAATGATTGAGACAGATGAGAGGCATGGGGCTCAAAACATTCCCTATGACTTTTGCAGGGAAACTTCTGAATGGGAACCATTTCAGTGGGACTGGAAAGGGTGAGAATAAGAAGGGGCACAGCTCTGAGTCTGAATAGTGTGAGAGAAAGACCCGAGTTCCAGTCAATGGATACTGTCATTGTCGGTCAACCATTTTTTTACTGTACTCATCAAAGCATCATAAGTGAGGATCAAAGTTTGCAGTTTGTTGGGGGGGGAAGGGGGGGGGGGAAGTTGTTTTCTTGGTGATTGTGTGACTAATAACGATGTAAACTTTTCATGTCACAGAATTACAGGATCATAAAATCACAGAATGGCAGAATGGGTAATGTTGGAAAGGACCACAGGAGGTCCTTCATCTTGTCCAACCTCCCTGCTCAAGAAGTGTCACCCCAGAGCACATGGCACAGAATTGTGTCCAGACTGTTCTGGAATATTTCCAGTGAGGAAGACTCCACACCTTCTCTAAGCAATCTGTTCCAGTGCACAGTCACCCACACAGTCAAGAAGTCACCTCATGTTCGGGTGGAATTTCTTGTGCATGCCAATTTATTTTAGAGTGTATCTTCTTTTTGTTGGATAACTAAAAGATGTTGTCTTTAAAAGATAAATAAGTAAATAGAAATAAGGCACTTCACTTATTCTGCTTTTCCTCTAATTTTTTGAGAAAATGTTACATGCAATGAAAAATACTAAGTTATTGTCTTGTTATGATAGTAATGTTCTTCTAATATTCCTTTGCACAGTGGAATTAGAGATATTGTTAGAAACACTTTCATTGGTCTTGCAGGAAGAAGAATGTTGTGCGTGAAATATTGCATTTAATTGCCAAGCTAATCAAAAACAAATTATCTGTTATTCAAACCAATCCTCTCTTCTTCTCTGTCCATCCTTATCAGAAATTAGTACTTAAAAGAACAAAAAACATAACTGAAACTAAAATCTAAAAAAATACACTGCTGCAATCTAAAAGGCGTAGGAAAACTCATACAAGCAAGCTGTCCGTATTATTTTCTCTTTTTTCATTGCATTGGAAAAGCAAAAAACATTACAGATGACATTTCTGCTTATTGAGCATTTCATCTATTTGTGATTTATTTTAAAAAGACAGATTTCTGCATTAGACACACCACAGATTCCTCAGTGTTCCTGACAGCAAATTGCCATCTTTGAGTCAACAGCTTCACTTATATGAACACACTGGGAAGCTGTTTTCTCATCTTATGAAAAACATGGTCATTTTTTAAGCTAAATGTGGAAGGAAAATTTGATCTGGTGTGATAACTCTCAGTAAATATGTGGTTCTTTACTATAAACACAGTTAATGCCAATTTGAATGTATATATTAATAAATTATAAATGTGTTTCTTAATGTTCACATAAGAAATATGTAGTTGAACAGTGGTTCAAAATTAATGGAAAATTACCAAATAATAGGTGCCAGGGAGAATACAAAATGGAGAACACAGATTCTTTATAATTAAGACCTTCAAACATAATCTTATGCAGGGTGTCTTTCCAAAAATACCCCTTCTCAAGCTTGTAGCAATAAGTCTTGATGCCTTAATGAAAAATGTAAACCTGAATGCATTCCTAACTAAGCTGCTTTATAATTAAAACTGCATCCTTTTCCTTTTGAAGTAACTGAAGACTCTTTTAGTTTCCAGAGGGAAACATCCCACCCTAGGTTAACCAAGGCATCAGATAACTTAGTTGAAATAAAGGAAGAAAAATTCCAACACCTGGGCTGAAAGAGGCAGCACAGAGCAACCTGAGTCTCCCCTGTCCCCGGTGAATGCCTTAGCCCTGGGCTACTGGCTGCTCTCCAGCATGTCTTTAGCTGGACAGAAATCATTTCCTGGACCTTTCCCAAAGCAAGATGTGTTGATAAAGTTGCTTTCCTAGAATGCTTTTTTTTTATTAACAAATTATCATGTTTCATATAACTATTCAAACTAGTTCTGCTACCCACTGTGCCTGCAGCTAAGTGTATACATAAGTTTTTCCAAACTGGGACTAAAAATTATGGTAAGCAAGACTCTGATGTGATGCACTGTGAGTAGTCTCATTGCCTTTAATGGTGCATGTAAATTTTCACATGACCAAAGGCTTAATGAGTTATGACTTATGCTTCCCAAGTAAAAGTCCATCCTATGAAAGGTCCAGTTATCCCAGCTCCCAGGCTAAGAGCAAACACTCTAAGGGTGGTGGCAACAAAGGCTAATGCTCCCCTGCAGCACTTGGTTTCTGGAAGGGGCTTTCCTTAATTGCTTCCTGAAGGAGAATATGTTTCTCCCTCTCTTTTTCCTGACTAAAGGGCAGCTCACAGCTGTGCACCTCTTCAGGCCAAAATTAGCCTTTGTGAATTGTCCCCTGAAGATCTATTTAAATCCACACACAGACATAAACAGAAATGCTTTTGCTCCATAAAGCCCTGAGAACATCAGGCTACTTTGCTTTCTTCTGCTTTAATACCACTGTTGTTCTCCCCAAAAAACCTTTCATAGAATCATAGAATGGTTTGCTTTGGAAGGGATCTTAAAGGTCATCTTGTTCCAATCCCCTTCCATGGGCAGGGACACTTTCCACTAGACCAGGTTACTCTAAGCCCTGTCCAGCCTGGCCTTGAACACTTCCAGGAATGGGACATCCAACTTTGCTAGTGACAATGTAAAGGCAACTGTTGCCAGGTTCACACTGAGTAGTACCTAATCAGGAACACTTTGGATAAATCACTTGGGTGGTCTTGGAAAAGACACACGTGATTTCAAAGAAAGGAATTAAGCAAAATTGAGATTCAGGAGAATTTAGGGAAAAATGTAACACACCTAACTGAGTGAAGGCGAAGTTGGCTGTGAGCTGTGAGCACTCTGGATGTCTGAATGCTCCACTGAAAATGCTTAGCATATACAAGAGCGAAACAGTTTATAAACGGAATAAAATACATAAACTTCAGGTTGGAACCTACTGTGCTTGTAAACTGCTTATCACATGTATAGAAGCATGTTTTTCTGAGTCTGCAGGTAACCAATCCTAAAGAAAGAATAAAAGGGTTGGACTTGATGATCTCTATGGTCTTTTTCAACCTTGTTAATTCTGTGTAATAAATAAAAAAATACAGTGTAAATAATATAAATATATAAAAATATTCTTCAGGATAAGAGATGCCTGTACAAACCTGTTTTGAGTTATTCAGCAGTTCTTGCAATAGTTATAAAATATCATTAAGCTACTGACTAGTGACATTTGAGGTTAAACAATGCAGCCAGTATATTCAGGGAGGAATCCTAACCTGCTCTAAATAAGTTGTGAGTTTGTAAATGTTGGAGTATTATTACTCACTTCTGATAGCTGCTGAGTAATACAGCATCCTCCTGTAATGCACATGTGTATTCTGAGTACAAAATTATAAAAAATTATAAAACACAAGTGAAACTGAAGGTCTGATCAAAGCATAATGAAATTAACTTCAGATTAAATATTCCCAGGGATGGATGAGTCACCAGTGAACCTATTTCAGTAAGAATAGTGAATTCTGAGGAACTATTCACTCCATAGCAAGTGTGATTTCTGGAGGCCATGGATTTCTCAATGCTTACAAAAGCAACACAGAAGTCTAACGTAGTCTTAATAACAACCACTAAGATACTCAGAATTAGGTGAGATAACTGAAGATTTATGGTTTTTGAAAGTTTTATGAAACTTAATTGTACAATTCAAAGACATAAAGAAAATAAATGCATTAATGTATAAACCCAGATTTGTAGAACTCTCTTTGGTTCTTTAACTGCTGCCTTGTCCTTATGTTTATTTATCAGTTTAAAATTGTTCTATTTCATTGCATAATTTTGTCTTTGGAGGCAGATTTTCTTTTTGCCTGTTTCTTTGGGAGAAAGAAGACATACAAGGATGCTGTGTATGAACATGTTGTTGTCTCCTTGCTCTCATCCAATGACTTTGGCCCCATCAGCAAATTTCAGTGGGAATATTGATATCTCTAATAGAATGATAGAATAGTTTGGGTTTGAAGGGACCTTAAAGACCATCTCATTACAACCTTCCTGCTATGGACAGGGACACTTTCCACTATCCCAGGTTGCTCCAAGTCCTGTCCAACCTGGTCTTGAACACTTCCAGGCATGGGGCAGCACAGCTTCTCAAAGTGACCTCTTCTAGTCTTCACCACTCTCACAGTAAAGAATTTCTTCCTAATATCTAATCCAAACCCACTCTCTTTCAGTCTGAACCCATTTCCCTTTGTTGCTTCACTCCAAATCCTTGTAAACTGTCCCTCTTCATCTTTCTTGTGGGTTTTCTTCAGGTACCAGAAAGCCACAATCAGGTCACAATCCCGTTTCTCTCAGCCTTTCCTCACAGCAGAGCTGCTTCATCCCTCTGATCAACTCGATGCCTCCTCTGGACTTGCTTCCAACACATCCATGCCCTTCCTGTGCTTGGGACCCCATAGCTGGATGCAGATCTACAGGTGGGGTCTCACCAGAGCAAAGGAGCAGAATCATGTATCAGTCTCCAGATCTCAAACATGTTAAACCCCGTAAGTTCTGTAACTATGAATGCCTCTATTCCACAAGAAAACTCTAATAAAGTTGTGTTGGGGTTTTTTTGGTTAGGTTTTCTGGTTTGTTTTTTGCTTGTTTGTTTGTTGTCTGTTTATTAAACTACAGAGAATCCTGTTCTAATTTGGTGCTTGGTTAAAATCTTCTTTATTTTACATGTCTAGGAAAGTCTGCAGAATAGGTGATACTACATTACTACTTCTGCTAGCATTTGTTCTGTTCTTTTGGTTTGGGGTTTGGGGGATTTTTTTGGTGGTAATGTAGAGTCTTCACCTCATCATTAGCTGAAAGAACTGAGGGATGCTGAAGGTGTGTTTTTCATGTATTTGCTGACAGTACCTATACAAACCTTTGGGTTCCCTTTTGAAGAGTTTTGCTTAACATGACCAGCACAGAGTGTAGACTTGATGCCCTGAAGGCTACACAAACCAAATAATAAATAACAATAATATGCAGCTCTGGTATATGGTTCAGTTTGAAAAAAATCCTATTTTACAGTTGTCTGTTTCTGCCTCATCCTGTATACAGAATCTGTGATAAGAGACAGTTGACAACAGAGATATTAGTGTATTTTATGAAGTTTTAGAAGGCAGGCAGGCAGGCAGGTGCCTATATTTTTCAAAATGACTTGATAACAAGCAATTAGGGCCATCATTCATTCCCCACATCATTCAAAATTATGCTTTGGACTGTATTTTGTCCTGATATATTTTCTTTTTCCCTTTGGAAATTTCATTTGGGAGAAGAAGAGTTCCAGCCAATTTTTTTCAGTTCCCAGAGTTAGACATTCAATCAGATCACAGTTTCTGACACTGCTCCAAAGCCACAGTATGCAAATTAATTACCTATAATGTGATGCATCAAATCCAACGAGGCTTGAATAAAACAGACAATTTTTTTGGCCAGTTTGCAGGACTTGTGCCAATTTTGAGATGCATCTTGGTATCCACAGAATGCTCCTAGATCTATATTCCTGTCTGGTCTATATTTCTACCTGGTGTAATCAGTGTGAATATAAACAAGTTGTAGCCACAATCTGCAGCAAATTCACATTATTTCAATGCGGTAGTATCCATACAGGTTTCTTAAAATGTGCATAGAATTGGTTTTTGATGCAGGCAGAGCATACAAGGAATTTAATGACTGAAAATCTAGAATAGTGTAGTAGGACCAAAAATTTCTATAATTCCTCCACCTTCTTTACTCCTCTGGAAGAAAAATATAACTTGTTATTGGTGCAGGTTTTGATACCAATAAAGCTGATGTCTGTCTCTGATCAGTAGAGCAAAGATAGCCTTTTAATTCCTTATATAGCTGTTCCTGCAAAAGGAAGTATCAGGGTTCATGGGTTAATAAATACCTTGAATAAGATTTTTGCTGCTGAAAGCAATAGTGACCGCTGTCACAATTGTTCCAAGTAACACCAGGGAATGTGGGACTGGGGTTTTTTTCCAACTCTTTGGGACTTCTCAGGTGCATTTTTTTCCCCCTCTAGCTCTCCTTGAGTTACTCTGCTGAATAAACCTGGACTGGCTTTTCAGGCTTTACTTCATTCAATAATAAAGTACATGATTTCTTGTGCTGAAGGTGACAATTAGGCAGAAATTGATTTTGTTCAGAAATACTCTCCTGGCATGGCCATACAACTCAGGCTACCCAGTTTCACACGGTGGTCCAGATAAGGAAGGTAGAATTCATTGCATGCATTAAGTCTGGAAAGGGACATGAAATTTAAATATAGAACAAGAAAGACTATAGAAAAATGAGTAGGAGGAAATAAGGAAGATGGAGTATGTAGGCAATTCTGGTGCTTTAATCTAAAAAGACCATGATTAATAGATTAAAGGCCAGGAGGGACCACTGTGAAAATTTAGCTTTACCTCCAGTGAACTTCAGGGAACTCTATTTTGTGTTGGAGTTGAGTCAAAACTGTTGTGATTGGTACACGTTTGCAGAACATCAGGGTAAATCAAGCTTGATATGAAGATTCCCAAGGTATCTTTTCCAAGTTGGTGTAATTGCCTTTTACTGTATGATGAAAGTTGTTATTTCTCCATCTAATGGTGTTTTGAGAACACTGAAAGCAATTAGGATTCAGGAAAACGTGTGCAAATTATCAGTTTGTGTTGACTCACATTGTTGCTTGGGTTTATGTTGTTGCTTTTTGCATTCAGTATCTGTTTTCTTGTTGAAAAAAAAAGAAAGAAGATTAAGACGAGGCCCTGGCAATCTGCTTTCAACATGGTCCTCTAAGATGTGGAACATAAAATATTATATATTTGACAAGCAAGATAATGTTATTGAATTTTCATTTCAGAAAGAAATCTCTGCAAGGATTTATGTAAGTCCATCTATAAAGAATTTGAATACCTTCCACATTAAAGAAATAATAGCAAAGAGACTTTCAGAGCATTATTATTTTTTGTTGTTATTCAATTATTATTACACAAACTACATCTATCTATGTGAAAAATAATTAAATTTCTGCATAGTGGAGGTTTCTTGGCCTTGATTTTATAAAGGGTTTAAGCACATGTTGGAGTAAAGCAGAGTAATGATCTTGTAGAAGGAATTATTCATGTGTTTAAAACTCAGCATAAGTGCTTTGCTGAAGTGTGGCCATGATTTCTGTTTTATACACTGGAAACTGCACTCCAAACTTACTTGCTTTTTATTTCAGCCACATAATTCCAGTTGAGTTGAGAGGACTGGAACCTGGATCACCGAAGATAGTGTGCAGTTTTCTCATGGCTACAAAGAGAATACTAAATACCAGCCTTGGCTATGCTGATGCTCAGGGTGAGGGTGACTCAAGCTGTTATGAAACATCCATTCCAAGAGTGTCCATAGTGCATGAGGTGGAACCATCACACACCACATCCCTCAATAAAATCCTGGCAAGGAACTTCTAAGGTTGATAATTGTCCATTTGAGAGAAGATTTTCTCAGAGACAGGCACTGCATCCTGAACCACTTTCTCAATGCAGAAATCCTTTGGAATGACTGAGGTAAATGGGGGAAAGCAACGTCTGACAACAGGGTTTTAAAAAGATATTTCTGAAGGCTTTCAAAGGAGAGAAGTCAGGCAGGTAGATTACAGCTGTCAGCAAAATGGCAGGACAAAAGTAGAGTGTGCATTGTTCAATTATATGTTTAAAATAATGAGAAGTAAGTGTCAGACATACCTGAAAGTGGCATAAACTGGGCTGTGCTGTCTTGCAGTCAAACCCAATCCCTGGAAGTGTTCAAGGCAAGAGTCTTGGTCTAATAGAAGGTGTTCCTGCCTATGGCAGGGGGGTTGGAACTAGATGAGTTTTCAGGTCCCTTTCAACTCCAAACACTCTAGGATTCTTTGGTTATTTATCAAGAAAGTTATAGTATCTACTTCCTCTAGAATGCTGTTCTACTTTATCATATTAAATGTTTAAAAAACTAATATTTAATTCTGAAATATAGAATTTAATAAATTAAAGGATTGCTTTTTCTAGGTTTTGTTGTATTTTCTTTCATTATTGTGCAAAAATCTTTCATTCTTTTCATGAAAACCGAGATCTGAGCAATTGATGGAGCAGCTGCTAAAAACATTGAAATAAATTCCATTTTTAGCTGTGTTTGTATAAAAATCCCTATTTGCTAGGCAGTCCTGTTACTGTAAGTGAAGAGTTAATTATCTGCTTGTTTATATTGTTTCTGATAGTGTCTCGTTCCAAGCCTCCAGTGGGCCATACTCTTCATGCACACCCAGCAAGAAACTGTCTTTGCTTTCAGGAGTCTGCAAGCTAAACAAGCAGGTGATATAAAAAGCAGGAGATGAAGCAAAACCAGAGCAAGGTCTTACTAAAGAACTGCAAGAACCAAAAAAATTGAAATACAGTGTTCTGACATACTTTCAGAGCCATGAAGAAGCTAAAGGTCAAATATTGTCACAGTTAGTGCTGGAGCCAAGGACTGCAGAGACGGAACTAAAGAGAGGAAGCAGTTCTTGCCAAGAGGCAAGAAGAGGAAGAGGAGGAACTCCCTGAATGTATCTATGGAGAACCTGTGTTAAAGCAAACTATTAATAGACCCAAGCATTACGTTCATTGTCTTCTTCACTAAACCCTTAGAACTGTCATACATTAAGAAGTGTCTTCTTCAGCTTGAATATGAACATGAGAGTGTGTAGGCAAAGCTTGGAGGAATATTGAAATGCTTTCTTCAGCCTGCCACCACACTATAGGTTTCATCATTTCACTTGTCTTTTTATTCCTGGTGGGGTTTTTTGCCCTGCTTTTTCTGCAGGTGCTGTTGTCAGGGCCAGGGAACCTGGAGCCTCAACTCATTTTTTGCCAATGCCTCCAAAGTTTATCTCCAGAAAAAGTCATAGGAGAATGAATTCCTTTATTCTGTTACAAGGAAAAGGAAAGTTGAGAGAGAGAGAGATACAGATAGATAGAAAGAAACTACCCTGTCCAACCAATTTAGAATCATATATTAATTAAGGTTGGAAGATAACTCCATCAAGTCTTTCAAGACCAAATACCACCATGCTCACTAAACCATATGACAAAGTGCCACGACTATTTCTTTTCCTAACACTTCCAGGGATGGTTGACTACAACACTTCCCTAGGGAGCCTGTTCCAATACTCAACCACTCTGTCAGTAAAGAAATTGCATTTGTATATATATATATATATATATATATATATGTATATATTCAATGATCTGTTTTCTCAAAGGATAGCACCAGCATTACTTTTACTTGTAAAAACTCATTTAAACGGTATTCATTTAGTCACTAATAAATTTACTGCAGTAATATAAACCCTGAATATATATAATATTTTATTATATAAATATGATTTATTGTATGCATAATTTTTTATGTAAATGTAATTATTTCTATGTATATATATAAACACTTTTGTAGTACTGCTCATATCAGATACACGTCTGGCTTCAAATAACCCAGAGCAGCAAGATGGGCAGCGTCATCCCTTGCCTGCTGGAGGAGTGATTTTCTCTTCCCTTATACAACTGGCAGTAGACAGCACTTCAGACACCACAAATATGTGGAAAAATATCTAAAATTTGTGTCAGTGGTTCGACTTTCATTAAATCCAGTTCTTCAGGAGTGGTGAAGAACTATCAATTTCTGTGGGGCTAAGATAAGGTAAAATCCAAACTTCTCTACATAGACTCCTCTTTGTATTTTCCGACTACTATATTTATTCATAAAAGTAGGAACTCTATCAGTCAAACGATATTTTAGCAGGTAGGAAGTACCATTTCCTTCCTGGGAACAGAGCACACTGCTCATCCCTCCCAGTATGGACCACTGGGAAGTTCTTTGTGGCTAGAATAGTATAAGCCATTCTAGATCTAGCTCAAATGGTGTTTCTTTAGTTTACCTAATAGAAATGAGAATAAAGCTATTTTCCATGGACATGGAGATGTTTGTTTTCTTCTATTTAAGACATTTCTTTATATGTTTTTTCATATTTATGATGCTGAAATACATTCTTCTTCAGGACAAGATGGTTTAGAGAAGGTGATGAGGGTGTTTTGATATTGAATGCCATGGTGGTTTTGCTGAGATATTTGTAAATCTAGGCCATCTAAACAGCAAAGATTTTACTATGATTTTTGAGCCATATGCCCTCATTAGTGTTGCTAATTAAAAAGTGATACTCATGTGAGATGTGTGAACAACGAAATAAACCCAAATATAGTGTATTTTATAAAAGGAATGTTTGGCAAACAAAAATAACAAATAAGGCCAGACCCTATTTAATCTCAGTCTTGTCTGATTGTCAACACATTGTCTGCTGTAAACAGTATTTGTGGAGAATTTTGAACTGTTTGCAGATCATCCACCCTGGTTTTGAAGATGCTGCTGGTTATGTGAAAGTATTTGCTGTGTAGCTTGAATTAGCTAATTTATTTTCATTACCCATTGTCAATCTACTAATAATTGCTTTTAGCTATTCACTATTGCAGTATGTCATTAATAATGGAAATCTGCTGCCACTTATTCTAATGGTATGTGAAAGCCTTCTAACAATTTGAACAAGACTAGAATTAAGCCAGAAAAATTGGTAGAATTCTAAAGAAGTTACATTCCTCAATAGAGAAAACTATTCTCTTGGCTTAAAGGATTAAAAAATCTTGTTGTTTGTAACTCAGATATTTTGATATTAAATTCTATGTGGTTTCCAAAAATTTACAAAATCCCTCTCAATATTTGCTGAAGGGTAGAATTATCCTTAAATTAAGCTTTCAGGGGGAATTTCAGTACTTTTGCATGTTGCAGATAATGAAAATAAAAGCAGAGCAAATCATGGAGGAACAGAAGATGAAACAAAGCTGTCCAAAGAAGACTATCCATGAGATATTGGTATGAATTGAAGGTTACAATTCAAATTTTGGTTTTGGTTTTGCTCATGGCCCTGAAACGGGGTACTCAGGCTCTGACTGACAGATGTCTGAAAGATACAGAAAGAGACTTGGAAAGTAGCAGATAGAGAAGATAGATGAGACAGAAAACACAAGAAGCAAAAACCTCAGAATTATCACTTGATGGATAATAACCATCTAAATTTGTTCACTTTTTTAAATTTTAGCTTTACAAGGCCTTCACAAATTTTTTACATCTCTTTTCTAATGTGCTTTCTTTCCCCTTAATCATGACTTGGCCACTCTGTACTTCACAAATGAACACAGTATAAAAAAGTAGTTTTTACTTCGCGAGCATCAGTCTTTTTGAACCTGATTTTCATAAATATCTACCTCTCTCTGTGTCTTTTCCCTGTCTTCTACACAAGTTACTTTTATATTTCTGTTATATCTTATTCTTTAGACAACCTTCATGATGAATTCTAACTGTATTACCACACTCTGCAATGGGGTTAAGTAGACCTTGTTTTCAGCCCTTCACCCAGTGACAGTGACTCAGGTTTTGCCTACTTAATATGTTACTTCTGCTTCTATTTCAGAATATCCTCACAAAATTTTCCATATGTCAGGCCAAGTTGTTTGTCATTCTTTAACCTATTTTAACCTATTTCTATTTTACTGAGGTTTAATGACCCGCTGACACTGGCACAGGTTGCCCAGAGAAGCTGTGGCTGCTCCGTTCCTGGAAGTGTTCAAGGCCAGGCTGGACAGAGCTTGGAGCAACTGGGATAGTGCTAGGTTTCCTTGCCCATGGCAAAGGTTGGAACTAGGTGGTCTTTAAGGTCCCTTCCAACTCAAACCCTGGTTTTATGGTTCTTTGCTAGGCATCTGCTTTTTGACAGCCATTAAGAGACAGTGAGCTGAGAGAGATGGGGAGGTTCAGTCACATCTCTCTGGTGTTCTTATGATCTTAGTGGAACTTAGAAGAATCTGACTGTGAATTAGACAAATATTGCTTGTACCTCTGAACTGTGGAATGATGAAATAGCTCTCAGAGAGTACTTTAGACCTCTGTAATGGAGACACCTACATCTGCCCCTGAAGGAAACAGGCACAGCGAGGCTTGATTCATTTGACCTACTTGAATGCTCTACTTTTGGTGACGTCAGTTACAGCCTCAAGATACCTATTCCTCTCCATTGACCACAAAATGGCCCAGGATGAGTAGGTCAGAGAAAGATTTGTACATTTCAGACATCAGCATTGTGTTGGATTAATTCTACCTGGTGTGCATTTCCAATGATTTAGAAGCATTTGAGTCATATTTTGAGAGGAAGAAAAATAACTGCAAAACCAGTGAATCACTGATTCCTCTTCCTAACACAAAAAGTCATGATTCAACCCTCAGATGAGACATGCTATAAAATGAGGCAGGATTTGCATTTAGCAGTCATATAGACAGCAAGTCTAAAAGTACATCAGTTTTGCAGTGTAATGATTTTTTTCACAATGGCCAACAGCAGGTATAGACAACATCAGACTAAATTGTTCTACATTGATCTAACTCTAAGAGTTACAAGGCTCATAACTTCAGACACTGTCATTTTGTTGCCCTTATGACTCAGCTTTAGAGAATGAATGAGATATGGTACATCAGGACCAACAGCAAGCCAAGGGCTCAGAACAGAAAAAAAGTTTTATAGAAACAGATAAAGCATCTTCATCTTTGTATATCTCCATACTTGTATCTAAAAAATAGTCTCCAAACAGGTGCCTTGCAAATAATAGAAGATAGAACAAGATTACATGGTACTCCCATTAAGTATTATCTCACTCTTCAGCAATTCATGGCCAATGAAACTCTTGACTCATGTTATCTACATATTAGGAAACCCCTATGGATTTCTTCTCTGTGAACTTTCCCTGACTTTCATTGAAGTCATATAAATTTTTAACACCTAATTATCATCAGACACTCAATAGAAGTGCTTGGATTTCCTGCTTTAGTTGGAGAGAGGAGTTCTTCTAGATTGCAGCTCAGTATTTTAGCATGTGAGAGCATCTCAGAAAGGCAGGAATCAGTCCCCTGTGGACTATGCCTCTTTTTATGAGCTCTAGAAGCAGTCATCCTAACATGGGTTTAGCTTGCCACTGTTATATGAAGTGATACTCACAGTTCATAGTTGTCTTTTTATTAATTACTTACCTTGAGCTCCCAATTTAGACATTGAAAGCTTCTGTCTCAAAAACTATGTGATTCGTGAAGAGCTATAACAATGATTGAGGTATTTCACCATAAACTTGTGATAAAAAATGTTGTTGTTCCTCCAGATTTGCACCAGAGACAAGTTGACCTATCTGTCATACAACCATCCAGGCTGAATTTTGGGGAGGCAAGGTAACTAATCCTGTTCCTGACCATACTGCTGCCTTCGACTGCAGAAACTAGAATGTCCTGGCACTGTGAGTCAGACAGGCCTGGATGGGTCAATGTCCCTTCTGATAAAAGATCATATTCTTATACATGGCAGTGGTTTTACCCAAACATCCAAACAGCACAAAATCAACTGAGCTGTTTGTCATTAGGAGGACAATTTTGGTATACAGCTATGTCAATCCAGCACCCTTTCCTATGGAATAGTGGCAGGGAATTTACTCTTTTACTCTTAAAACTCTGATTACAGACCATAATTTTATGATCTCTGGATATATACCTATAAAAGAGGGAAAAAATGTTATTTTTATTTTATCTGGATTTCAAATTATCCCATCTTTATGGATACACTGAAGAGTGTCAGGGTCTATTCTCTCACTTGGAGATCACTGGGGGCAGTCTGGCCATATCCTTTTAAGACACAGTGACAACACTTAAACTATCTGTTGAGAAAGATCTCTAGTCATGGTTATTCCTTGACCATGTCTAGGAATTGTTTCAGAGGCTACTAGTTGGATCAGGCCAAAATGATTCATTAAAAATGAAATAGTACAGATGAGCAAGTCTCAGTGTTTAGGAACAAACTCTGGCTTTGTTTAGTATGTTGGTACAGGTGCCAAATAAAACCCAGCTGAGTCAAATGAATTAGTTTCAAGGGCATGAAAGTTAAAAAAAAAAACAAACAACAAACAAACAACAAAAACCACCAAACAAAAACAAGTACTTATCTTTTTTATTGTTTATGCAGAATTTTCTCACACTCAGGATGTTTTCTCAATGACAGCCTCCTAGCATGAAGATTTGTAGGAATTAAGGTGAAAAAGATCATGCAATTTCCTCACCACCTTGAGAAGCCAAACACAGACGTTCTTCTGTGAATTACTCATTCACAGATGAACACCATCCATAAAGAAAATTGGCACAGAGACAACCAACAAAATTATAACCCATCACCATATTCCCAGGCATTCTTTATAGGTAAAGGAAAACTAACTGCAATCCATCTTAAGAAAGAACACAAAAAGTAATATGGGAAGGAATATCTCTGTCCACCATCTGATTCTTAGCTTTCCAGTACATAACAATAAACACGTTTGAGTTGTTTGTGGAATAGCTGTAGTCCTTGATAATTTTTTTTTTTTTAAATACTTGTAATATGAATATTTTTTACCCTCAGATCACATATTATTGGTTCCAACAATATTATTATTTACCACTCCTACAGAGAGCAGAATCTTAGCAGGGTAAAAAATCGCTGTGAGATGTTTTGTACTGACACAAAGTTACAGCCCCTTTGATCAAAGGATTTGCAGTCGAGTGTATTATAAGTATTTTTTTCTTGATATACAGAACTGCTTTCCTCTTTAGAAACCTTACACTACTTTTATGCTTTAGATAAGAACTTCAGATCACCTTCCATGGCTCCAATGCTGAGTGTAGGAGAAGGAGAGAGGGAAAGGAAAGCAGCTTTGTCTCCTTGGGCTTTGTCAGTCATGTGAGGAGGGTTTCAGATGAATGTAGGCACCTCAGTGATATGAATCCTGTCTAAGACAAGCTTCTAGCCTTTCCTTAGTCTTAATAGAAATGGCCAAGCACCTCCAGAACATGAACCATCCCATCTTTTCCAGACATCTCTATTAGGAAGAACCAAATTAGCTTTGGAAAAGTCTAGCTCTCTCTGTTGGCTCTCTCCATAGTTATAAAGTTAAGCTAACTAATTTCCTTAGTTTAAACCTTAAAATCCATTGCAGAGCACAAAGTGGCATTTGAGATGCCCTACAGGGCATTATACATCTGTCCAGGGCCAGCAGCTGCAACACAAATTAATTGTACACTTACTTTTCTGGACTGGCAGCTGAAAATCAAGTGGGCAAAGATCTACTGTGGATTCAGTGCACTCAGAGGAGGATAAAATTATTCCTATTTCTATAGTTGCATATAATAAATTTCACCCTTGGCTTCTAACTTCTGTGTTTTCATAGGAGCTGCAGGAAGCTTGCACCAGCCTAACCCCCTCCCCTACTGTTTTCAGTAGCCAGTTAACTGAAACCCATACAACAAATAAATTGGATATATAGAGAAGGTTGTCTCCAAGTAACACTTCACCATTCTGCATGTCTATTCCTCCTCTGAAAAAGGAGAATAATTGCTTCTCTCGTCACTTTTGATTGTGAAGTCTTTGGGCTAAGGAAGATTTTTTTTATTCTGTATTTCTGTGCACAGCAGACACCTGATTTCACCTGGGACCTTGTTGCGCTGCTAAGCAATATGAACTTAAAATAAAAAATGTCATGGATTGCTTAAACTCTGCAAGACCCTGTGGATTCCATATTGTACTGAAATTTCCCAGCCAAAAATTTTCAAACATGTTAAAAATGAGAGTGTCTGGGAGAGATGGCCATTTTATTTATTTATTTATTACATTTTCCCTGTAGACCTATAAATGCTCAAGACACTGCAGCTTCAAAAAACATGATACTATCCTGCTTGCCATGCTATTGTGCTTGATATGGACTGCCAGGCAATCATTAAATTAGGAAAAATATTATAAATAAATGTCTCAAAGAAATAACCAGAGAAACTCATGATACTCTGGAAGTAAAAGTATGATCCATCACCTGAGCCATGCCATTTCAGAAGCCTCATGCATTAAACATAATGGAAGGGAGTAGTACAGCTCCAGTTCAATATGTGACTTGTGAGCTATCACAGGGCTTCTGACTCAGTATTACTAAGAAATGTTCCCTGACTGTCACTGCAAAGGTATGAGAGGGAGATTCTCTAAGGACCAATTAATGGGAATGGAAGAAAATTCTGGTAGATTGGTTGCCAGTGGGAGGAAAGTGAGTGGAGAATGGTGAAGAATAATGTATGTTTGCAATTTACTTATTAGCCCTATGAAAAAAAAAGAGCAACACATGCCAAATAAAATAACGAAAGATCTTAGCAGCATTTGTAAATACCATTTTAATTATTTAAGCTGAATATGAATAGGAGGCTGCTACTTTTTTTTTTTTTTTTTTTTTTTAGGGGCACTTTTTTTTTAAAAACTAAATTTTTTTTTTTTTTTAAGGGACACTGTTGCTAATCAACTCAACTATTTTATGTCACAAAACCACAGTGTTCTGCCACAGAGGAAGCTCACTGTTGCAGTTTCTTAAGGCTTGTATCCTTTAATCACAGCTGAAATAATGGCATCTTAACTCTGGCAAGCTCATGTAGAGATTTATTATTTTCCTGTTTCCCTTTCAGTTCATTTGTTTGGGTTTTTTCCACTTGTGTATCCATTGCTTTTATCTGAAGATCTCCAACGACAATACAAAGGCTCATTAATTAAGCTTCACAGTACCCTGTGCAAAGCAGGATTCGGGTTAAAATTCACCTAGTGCTGCATTGTTGTAGTTCAGTTTGAAGGCAAAATGTTAATTATTGCACAAATTTGGTTGCTACTGTAGATTTTCTTTCCTGTTTCCATTGATGTGGTTGGTGTTGCACCTCATAAAGGCTCATAACAAATTTGAATTTTTGGCTGATGTGCTCTTTGTAATAGAAAAATAAAAAAGAGCTTTTATCTTCAAGCTTCTCTATTTTCAGGAATTAACCTAGCCCACCTAATTCTGATTGAGGAAGGTAAATTGAGAATGGCAACCCAAAGCCAGACTCTTCTTCCAGATACACCTATGCAAACCATTTTGCTCCCATTAGACCTTAGGTCCTGATACAATCAAGTACATAAGCATGATCTTAACTATGACAATCTCATTTTTCAAGTCCAGAAGGATTCTTATTGTCACCTTATCTGGTGAATATGGTTGAAGATTAAGAATTTTAATCAATTGCTGATAAAATGTGGCTAATGGTCTAACGGGGTAATAAGCATGAGGCTTTATTTTGAATCGTGGTGTGTAAATCTGGCCTGTTTTAGAAATATTCTATTGTCACTATGGCTGGGTTCACTTGACTCCTGGTCACAGTCACAGACAAAGCACAATGTGAGACAAGTTTGGCAGGAAACTACTTGCTCTGCTTGTAGTTGTGGCCTGCCATGAGAGTGGGAAGGCAAAAGACTACATCTGCTGCAGTTTCCGCCAGTTATAATGTGACACGGGAGATTGTTCTTAATTTTTTTTCCAACAGAAACTTTCTTTGAGTTAATGCATGAAACTGATGACTTAACAAGGTAAGAGATGAGGATAAAGCCAGTTAAGAATTTCCACATCCTTTAGTCTTGAGAGAACAATCTTTGTTGACCTGCTAATAGATGGCACAGTGACTTGTGCTGCTCTAGAATATCATGTTAGATGTTACATAAATCAATCTTTCCCACTTAGCTGGCAAAGAATATAGTGTTACTGTATGTGTGCATGTGGGAATTACAGTCAAAAAACACAATTATGAGACAGGACTCATCTGGGAAAATAGACATCCCTCAAATAATCACAAATGGTGTGAATTCTGCTCTTACTCTCAGAATTTTTTTTATACAGAAGCACTTACAACAAAAAAACCTGCTTACAGTATATTGAACATAGTATGAAACTGATTTCAATTCAGATATAAGTAGTTAATAAACTTCAAATTACTCTAGGAAGAGGGGGGCTATATTAAAAAATAATAATCATAGGATTTAGTATTATTTAGCCTAGATATTTATATTCATGTTTATATTTCTCTAAATACAACATTTCTGTAGATGTGAGTTCTATGATTACAAATTCCAAAAAGGGAAAAATTGGTTTCTACAGCCCCTGTTAGTGAAAAGTGAAACAGCCTGTATGATTCTTAAGTAATAGCTCCAAAAAAGGATAAAAAATAAGAAACAGGTCTCATCTAGCGAGAGATATATAAGCCTGATTGCCACTGTATTGTGACTAACATATAAACTTAATATTTTAGGTCTTTTCTATATTATGGAAATTTTTCCAGGCAAGACTTTTTTCCAGATTTCAAGAAGTCAAGATATTCAGTCTAATGGAAGACGTAGAAAGAAAGACCCAAGCTACTAATGGTTGTACCAAATACTACAGATTAAGTAAAAACTGTTTCAAGCAAAATTTTCCAAGCACTACACTCCTGGGAGAGGTCTTCAAGGACCAGTAGTAATGATGGACCTGTCTCCCAACTGGTGATCCCAGTGAATTTCACTGAATTGAGACTATTTATGAGGTGAGGTCTGATGACCAGCAAAGAGCCCAGGGTTACATGAGGATGTATTGTCAGTGAGGATGGTAACATCCATTTCAGAGGTAAAGCTGAACCCCAATTTCCTAAATTCAAGTGCTTCTGTTTAACCACAGCATCACTTGTTTTGCTTTCAGGCAGTGCAATATCTGTTCAGCTGTGTTAGTGTTGCAAACTCGAAGCAAGTCAGAAGTGAGCAAGGACTGCTATAAAACACCCCTGAGTCCTTTAAAAGATTGAGTAATACCAGAAATAGGAGAAACAATCAGTTCAGGCAATTCTTTCTAAAGGTCTTTAAATGCCTTATTAAAATAAATATACTCACAAACAAGGCAATTTCCCCACATTGATGAATCAAAGCCAAAAACTTGAGGAGAATTTCTCTTGAAAAAGGATATTAAATCCGTTCATTGAAATGGTGCCATAGTCTATTTATTTGGTAGATGAAAAACAGTTGGCAGTCATCTGCAACAAGGAGGAACATGAAGAACCAACTAGCAGTGAAAAGAACAATTAAGAGCAGACGAAGTGGGGGAAAGTTTTGTATTTGCAGCTTCCAAAATATAAAATTACCAACTTAGAATGGGATTCATCTCCTATAAACGGAGCTGATTAAAAATCAGATGCTTTCTTTCATCTAGACAAGTATGGGGGATGTCTGTACGGTAATTGTTGAGGCAGGAATCTTCAGGGGGGCAACTCACATACACCTAAACAGATGCTCAAGGTAGGTGAGAAGCAGAAAACAGTCATTTGTGGTGAGAAAATGGTTTAAACCTCAAAGGTTGTAAGGAGAGGGCCAGGCAGAGGCATTTCTAGTTCCTTTAACCATCAAAAATACCTTCTAGAAAATTGCTGAAAACGATTCAGCCAAGGAGAAAACATAGGACTAGTCAAGAGTCTGGCCCTGATGATGTCCAAGACAACTCCTGTCTGTCACTCACAGTGAAACTCAGATGACTGATAATAAACCACAAAACATTCTGCTTTTTTGGCACAAAAGTTGTCAAGTATCACTAAAGATAAAGCCTGCGGGAATCTGACCAAGCAAATTATTTCCTTTGGGGGATTCGCTTGAGGGCTGAGGATCTGAAGAAATGCTGAAGGGATATGAGTTGCATATCAATATTCATTAAAACAGATGAGCTGTGTAAGTTTTTCTTGGGGCAGCCAAAAGTTGCAGATGAGCTGCCCATGGGCTTGAGATGAACCACCAAGTATATAAATCCTATGATGATTTATGTTCACTAAAAAAACACCTCCTCCAATGTGGTAGAGAAATTGGATAAGCAAGAAAAAGAGCCCATATATTTATCATTTTCCCTATTATGTATGGCTACTTTTCTCAGAATCACAGAATGGTTTGAGTTGGAATATCTTCCTACGCAGTAGATTAGACCCCAGCATGGGAAGTAAGACATTTGGTTTTGGGGTTTTTTTGAGTACTTTGCACATGGACACACATGCTCACGTACACAAGAGTCTTTGAAAACAATCCATAAATTCATGTTTTTCCACATCTGTGAAGATCTCCCCCACCCATACCTTCATTTGAAGCTTTAGGCACCAATGAGGTCAGATATCTATATTCAGATCAAAAGAGCAGAAAAGGTGGGGTTAGTTTTCTTTTTAAGAAAGGAGACACAACAGTGTCTGTGTGTCTTTTTTTCATTTCTTAACTCTGAAGGATTAAATCCAACTGACTGCTTCACTTATTCCTGCTCGACATCCAGATGTCAGGTACATGGGTTGTCTGTGCCTGGAGATATCATACATCCTTCTGTCCTGTCAGACCTCAGATACAGTGGATAACTGATTGCAGCAAAGGATGTTCCTGTCTCATAGTCTCTTCTTTGCTGCAAGCACTTGTCCTTTCTTATTGCCTCAGCCCCTGAAAAGGGAAAGTTCTTTATTACAGATACAGCATGACCTACAGATGTATTCAGTGCTTGTGGGCATCTACAGAGTTGGTTCCAAGTTGGTGAGACAGGATTACCACAACCTGTTAACCCAAGAAAACTCATTTAGTACAGAGCAAGTGATACAATGGGACTGATTGTTGCCTTCTAAAAATAAGATCTGAGAGTGTCTTGAAAGCAAAATAAGAAAAAGAGGAGAAAAGACAGGGAGAAGAAATTTTGGATGTGAAATCAGTGATAGTAAAAGGAAAGGTCAGCCATGGCATCTCTGAAATAAATTCCTGCTGCCTTTGGCAGGTATGCAAAAGGGAGAAAAGGTTGCACAGCTGCAACTTGTCCATGTGAGGGAATTAACCACTGAACCAAACGTTGTAGAACTCTTGTTGTAGTATGAGTGGCTGGATGGCACAAGATGATGATGATGCACACATACCATAGGAATCTGGGGAACTCTGAGAGAGTGCTTAGTGTCATGTGAAAGTCATATCACAACCATCCTATTCTCATTCACCTATAAACTGATGAAAAAAAGAAACCTGAGGACACAGGGGAGAGACAGAGAGACACTGTAGGAAAAGGCATCTCTGAGATGATGAGCTGAAATAATGGGGTTTGTTGGGAGTGGTTTCAGATGGGGGTTTTTTGTTTGTTTATTTTTTGATTGTTTGGGGTTTTTTTCCCCAAAAAAGACAATAAAAATTTTAAGAAAAGAAAGTTCTAAGCAAGTATGCAAGAAGTCATTTAGGAAACTGAGGAGCTTTAAACATTTAAATCTGATAGTTAATGCATTTAAACTGATAATAAGTCCTCTGAATACTGCAGGAAGAGGTAGGTAGCAAGAACTGGAGGAGGAAGTTGATCTACCTAGACCTCTCCTAGGCAGGTCTATGCAAAATATGAGTGTGATTGTACATTATCATGAATTTCAGATGTGTTATGATGCCTTAAACTGCAGCAAGGTTATTTAAAGGCAGATACAAGATGTTAAAATTGGTACCAAGTGAAAAGAGTCAAAAGGCTTTGGTCCATTTCCATTGACTGAATCCTAGAGAGCTATTTAAAGATATTTACTATGAGATTACATTATTTTAATTAGCTTTTATGTCATGAGATGGAATCATAATCATAATGTGAAAGCAGCAACCTAATGGACAAAAATAAATAAGACTTACAGAGGTTTCTAGGCATCAATTGACTGTTCCCAAATCTGACTTTTACTACTATTTCCTCTGTAATCCACAACAACAGTGTTGTTCAGATAGAGGTTTGTTATACAACATCATCATCTTGTAAGCATGTCCAAACCCTCCCAATAGTTTATTCAATAAATTATTTGACAGAACTATTGTCTTTCTAAATGAAAACTACCTTCTTCTACCTTACCTCCAGCCAAAACTCTGGTTTCAGAAAATCTCTCCTTTTGTGCCTCCAAGAAGTGTTGAGGATGAATCTCCAACAGAATGGTGATGAGAGCAGTATTAAATGCCAGGTCAAATCCTCAGCTGGAGTAAATGGGTGCAATTCCATTGAAGTTAGTGGTGCTTTTCTGCCAGAGTCTGAATCAAAGCCTTTAGGAATATTTTCATTGACTTCCCTGGGCTTTTGCACAGTTAAAGATCTGACCCTTCAAGAGAAAATTGACAAGATAAACAAGGTTTACAGTTGTGAGAAATGTTGGAGGGTTTTCTTGCTATGGGAGCTCTGGTCAAATACATATCACAAGAATTAGACCCAGTTCAAAGATGAGACTAGATCAGTATAAAAAATATGAAGCTGTGAATTCTAATGGTAACAAATTAATCCTTCTATCAAAACCAAATGAAAGCAAAATACCTAGGTAGGAAAATATACGCTTTGTCTACTTCTCATTTTGTATGTACACATTCATTTTGCAAACCTCTGTAAATCCTGTTGAAACAAAGATGTGTTTACAATGTTACATATTCCATAAAACATGTTTGCTACTCAGCAATCTGCTTGCTTCTCTTAAAATGTATTTTTGTGACAAACAATCATTAAACCTCACAACTGCTGTGTGCAGATAAATGAAACCAGCGCAGATATTACCATTTGGTTGACACATTTGTTTTGACATTGTAAAAAAGCGTTGAGGATTTATTTTTTTTAATAAAAGTCTTCCTTTTTTTTTTTTTTTTTCTCAGAAACAATAATATGTTCCTGCAAATGCTGCAAAAGATCAAAAGCTGTTCAGATCATATTTACAGTACTAAAAGCACAATGAATGCCCCTGTAAATGACATGTAAATTACTGAACAATGATTTAACTTCAGTCAGCTTTGCAGATGAATTGAAGGACCTTAATTCCACTCTAGCTTAGAAACCTGATTATTCTACTGCTTGTAAGAAATCAGCTTTAATCCTCTTTTAAATGTCATTCAACAGGTTTTTTTTCTGCACAAAAGATGTAAATTAATTTTCCTTTACAATATCTTTTCTAATTCATTTCCCTTCCACAGGACATTCTTAGAAATAATTTAAAGCTGAACTATCGAAATATAGCTCTCATATTCTACATCAGTTCAAGAATAATTGCCAGGATGAACATGCTATCTTTTTGGGAGCACAGCTCTGTTGACCTGCTCTTACTGATTGAAATGAGACCAGATAAGATTTGCATGATCAAATTTGCATGATAAGATTTGCAGTTGAATATATATTTAAGAAAACAAAAGTTTTATCTTAATTCACCATTGATTCCCTAAATAAGTCACGTCCACATAAAACTGGACACTTTAACTTTCTTGGTTTTTATCACTTTGTTTTATTTCTTTAGTTTTCTGAATTCATGGAGTCCTTCTATGCCACACCAAGATGTTTCTAAATTAAGGACTGTCTTCCTTGCACTTAGCGATACAGTAGGTCCTGGTTAAAGATATCCTTATCACTGGCAAAAGATAATGTTTTTTTTCTGTTCATGAAGAAAACTAAGTGCTAAAAATCACAGACTGGCTGAGCCACATGTCCAGTGGGTGTAAAATCAACACATGTCCTTTGAGAGTTGTGTTGATTTACACCAATGGTATATCTGGTACCCCAGGTTAGAGTGCTGTTATTTAAGACAAATGTCCTAGATGATCCACTTATGGAGAAAGTATAACTCCACAGACTATGTGGAGTTTAAACACTTGTTCCTCCCATTTGTCATGAGAGCATTTGCTGTCCTAGTGACTAAAAAAGAAATAAAACTGAGTTCTTGTTCAACTCATGAGGTTCCCCTGGAACCAATCCTTAAGCTGGTCCAGATCCCTCTGGATGGCATCCCATCCCTCAGGTGTGCCGACTGCACCACTCAGCTTCATGTCGTTGTCAAACTTGCTGTGGGTGCATTTGATCCTTCTGTCTATGTCATTGATGAAGATATGAAATAACACTGATTCTAATATGGACCCGTGAGGGACACCACTTCTCATTGTTGTTCTTTTGGACTCCGAGTTATATTGCCCTCTGGATGCAACCATCTAACCAATTCCTCATCCACTGAGCAGTCCATCCATCACACCTACATATCTCCAATTTAGAGAAAGGTAATTGTAGCAGACCATGTCAAAGGTCTTACAGAAGTCCGGGTAGATGAGATTATTTGTGTCTATCACTCTGTCACCTTCCTAAAGGAACACTCCTTAATTCCTTTGAGATATTTCCCTGATATTTCCCTGTTGACTCCTAGTCCCTGGCTCATATCTGTAAGACTTACGTGCTGCAGTGTAACCAGCACATCTCAGAGCAAGAAGTTGAGGGCCCTCAATGGGACCCCATCCTTCTAACCTTGGCCTGTCATCTCACAGCTTGTCATGGGCAAACCTGATATTATCTCCTTCCTCCTCCACATCTAGTTTGAATAACAATACCTACAGGGCAGTATTTCATTTATTAGTATAGACCAGCCAGGAAAGTCTAAATCTTGCATTTGTCTCTTCATTTCACCTTTTCAAGTCAAGAAGTGTCCTTATTTGCCAACCTGAGCATCAGATTCATGGTCTTTACATGAACCCATGGGCAGGCTGTGACAGACACATCAAAGTATCTCAGAAAAAGTTAAAGTGGAGCAAATCTTTAAGCAAGCCTTCATGATTCACAATTTCATGCTCTATGTTTCATCTTATTTTTCCCAAAGAAGTTGCAAAACTTTTGCTTTTTGTGTTTTCAGTGTTATCTCAAGCTCAAATCAAGTTTCCCAATCTCTCAAGAAACATTCAGTCACTCAGCATGACTCAGTTCTTCTCCCTGAGGAGCTAATATTGCAAATAGACATTAAATCATAAGAAGAAACAGATATACCACACATGCAAAATATGAGGAACGCAACAATATAAACATTTGTTCAGGGTGACACAGAAAGTCAATAGGAGATACGAGGACTGATCTTCCACATACATCCCAAAACCTTTGCTAACTCTTACTCCAACCATCCACTATCTCTAATCACAGGCTGTGCCTCCTGTGTCACATACTGCAGCACGCATCACAGTGGATTGGAAAATTCTCCCCTTGGTCTGTCACGCATAAACCTATAAAGTGTTCTTGTGACATGGTTCTAAAGGCTTTGAAAGCATTAAAGAATCTGTCTGCTAAGGATGTGGTAAGGTCACAATACCAGGAGCTGCTACTGAAGGAAAGACACTTTTCTGCATGACTGACAACAAGCAACATCCACCTATGCTGTGTAACAGGTGTAAAAGACTTGCACTGACATTTCTCTTCCCAAAGTCCAGGGGCATCACTTGAAAATATAATCTAGCAGAAGCTGATAAAATTCAGTGACATAAATCATGATTAGTGTGACAATCCAGCCTGCAGGATAACAATAAATAATGCAAAGAAGATGCAAATGCATTGCATTTCAGCAAGCAGTGACACAACCTTACTGGAAATACCTACACAGGCTGGAGACTAAAAGGAGGCTTCTTACATGGCAGAATTTTCACATTCTAAATGATAGTGTATAAGTATTATTACCTGAGCCTATCTTTGGCCTCATGCTTTCAGTTTGATATGATGTGACCCGAATTTCTGCCCTAATGTAACTCTCTTATCTAGTCCTCATCCAAGCAGTCTCCTGGGCAGCTCCGTTTATGCTTTGAATACAAGAAACCATTCTCTGCTCTTGAGCAGGAAAAAAAGCACAACAAGGCACAAAGACTCACTCAAAAAATACTCTGTATGTCAAGGGCAGGGTGATATTCAGACACCCCCAAAAATTAAATTAGACTGAGAGGTCTAGAAGGTATAAAACACCCTAAGCCAAAGGGAGGGGTTCCACAAAAAAAAAAAAAAAAAAAAAAAAAAAAAAAAAAAAAAAAAAAACACAAACCATATTAGACTGTAAGAGGCAAAAATTTGTCTTCTGAGTAACTGTGTAGTGAATAGTATTCCTTACACTTCTTACATCATTCAGGAATACAGAAAGACTTCTGGTCAACTCCCAGGAACGATCCTCTTCCAGAGGTTGAAAGGAATTGGCAATCATAGAAATCATAGAAAAAAATATTCTCTCTGAATCCATAACACCTGAGTGTCTAATTTGATGAGTCTTAGCCAGGCCTTACCCCTTACCTTACCACTGTAGAACACTGTCTTGTTTAGTTTGGATGGATAACACCTGAGATTAAATCACAGAGCTGAATTTATATTCCAAATTATTGGCAGATACATACTTTGGAGATGGGAACTGTGTACTGCAAATTTTTTTGTCTATCTGTACACACAGCCATTGACAAGATTTTTCTTAAAATTTTTGAAAGGGGTGGCTGTTTTGCTGTTTCTGGAGGTTGGCCTGACTCAGGATGGTGGCCAAGATCTTCCAGTGTGACTAATCCTAATTGCAATAAGTCCATTGATACAATGAAAATGGTTGGTTATGGGTTCTTCTGCTGTTCAGACACTAAAAATAAACAAAAAACCTGATGATGGTATGTGTCTCAATCCCTTCTTCCCTTTCTATGAAAAATTCAGGGCTTCTTTCTTGGAAATACTAAATGTATAATATTCCACTAAAGAGGTTTTTCTTTCTTATGAAGTTAGCAGAAGTTTATAGCAATACACTCAATCACTTAAATGGGATCAGAATTTCACCATTAACTCTTCGGTTTGTTTGTTTGTTTTACCTAAACATCCTGGAATATTAATAGAGTAACTGTTGTTTCAAAAAGAAAACAGTGATATCTCATTACTTGAGGTCTTTTTGGTTGGATATAGCTACAGAGAGGCTGCAGAAGAAATGTCAGTGCAGAAATCTCTAAAACTTGGGAAAAGCTTTTAAGTTCTAACAGTCCGTTCTCTGACATTGGTCACAACAGCCAAGTCTAACATGAGAACGTTCTCCTAGAGATCTGTGGCCGTCCACATCGAAAATTTCACAGTAAAGCATTTCTGCACCTGCCTTCATTAGATTTATAGCCTCTCTGTCTTTACTTAGTTGAAGACGACTTCTTCTGGAGCCTTGCCAAAATTTTAGCTGCTACACTGGGAGTGGAATTACAAAGGAGCTGCACACCTGTCACACAGGGAAACTGAGGCTAAAAAAAAGGAGATTGTTCTAAACAAATTGACCATCTCTCATGTCCAAAGACCTGTAAAATCTACTGAGTTATTCTGTTTTCCTAAAACAACAGCTCTGTACCCCTCCATCATCATAGTGAGGAATAAGCAACAGGCGTTGGGAAGGAATGCCACGCTCCAATTCATGCTGTTTTGTTTTGTTTTACCTTAAAAGTCTCTTTGATATTTTTATATCATCAGACAGCAGTCAGCTCTTTTTTTTTTTTTTTTTTTTGAGTTCTTCCCTCTGGACAAGTAGGATATTAATATTATCCCTGTAACAAGCAGCAGAAGGAATAAAACATCTAGGTAAATACTGCAAGTGAGATTAAAACTCTCTAGCTTTCTGATGTAACCCTGTGACATAGCGTTTCTAGTGAATTAAACCAAATGTACAAGTATTTAACGACTAATCCTTTTAAGTATTTTAATGCCCCAATGAAGATTTCTTATAGGGAGAGGCAAAGCATATGTGGTTTCCGTTAGAGTCTGCCTGCAGGCAGAGGATTGAGCAGATTGGCTTTTTTTTTTTTTTTTTTTTTTTTCTCCCCCCCCTCTTTTAATT